>VXAX01007135.1:60755-94650 GCA_013399835.1 Leptocoma aspasia | reverse complement strand
GCCACCCCATTGGAGGGGGGCAGTGACGGATGGGGGCGGGGCCAGCGCGCGGACCGAGCCGATTGGGAGCCGCCACCGGTTTAAAATTTAAAGCCGGCGGGGCGCGCATGACGGTGACGTCACCGGGTGTGCGTATGACGTCACCAGGGTGGGGCAGCGCGGGCAGCGCTCGCCGGGCCCGGGCGGGACCTCGGGGCTGACCCGCGGCACCGGCCCGGTCCTGCCCGGCCGGCAGCTCCTCCAGTGCCGCTAGAGGTCCACGCCTGCCCGCAGACCGGCACCTCCGCATCCCCGGGCAGGAGGGACAGGGACAGCGGCAAACAGAGCCCCCCCGGAGCGTCCTGCCGACACGGCATCCTCCTCCCCGAGCCTCCCTGGGGGACGGCAGGGACAGCCCAGGGCCCCTATGGGTCCAATTCAGATTCAAATTCCGATTACATATTAAAAAAAAAAAATCACTGTTCGGGTGGTCAGGCATTGATACAGGTTGGGCAGGGAAGTGGTGGAGTCACCATCCCTGGCGGTGTCCAAGAGACATCTGGATCTGGCGCTGGGTGACGTGGTTTAGGGGCTACAGTGATAATGGTGGTGGTTAGACTTGATTGTGAAGGTCTCTTCCAAACTTGGTGAGTCTATGAAAAGGTCAGGGCACCTGGACAGGGGCTGGTCTTTGTGGAGGACCAAGACTCTGGGCTGTGGTCAGCTGCCTTGCCCAGGAGCATCCCCTCCCTGCAGGGCTTGAAGCACATCTTGCCCCATGGTGTCAGCGGTCAAGGTGCGATCACACTGGGTGAGGGCAGAGGAATCCCCACAGAGCAGAGCCACCCAGGTGTCTCTTCCACCCTTCCCTCCAGAGCTTGAATGTCCCAGCCCAAACCAGTGTCACCAGCAGCCAGCCGTATTTATAGAGCAACAAAGACAAGCGGGCACTGAAGAGCCCGTTTGGCTCTGCTGCTGACTGTGAACACAAGGGGGTTTAATGAGCTGGAACCAGGAGCTGATCCACTCAGGTGGGCGGGAGTAACCTGCCACCAAGAGCAAGAGAAGGACAGCAGGTGTCCCTGGAAACGTGCAGAGGGCAGCCTGCAGCCTTGGGGATGTGGGCTCCCTTCTCCTGGCTGGGGGCTGACATCTCTTGCTGCTTGACATGGCTCAGCTGTTTGAGCCCTGAAGTAGAGCCAACCACACCGTGTCACTGCCATTGTCCAGCCACTGGCATCTGTCCCAGCAGTCTGCTGAGAACACTTAGCAGAGTGTGACCAAAACCTGCCTTATCACAGTCCACCTGGGACCCAAAACAAACCCAGGGCAAAGGGGAGTTTCCCAGCAAAGTCTGACAGTGGAACTGCTGCTAGCTACCCACCCAAACTCCTTTCCTGCCACTACGGTGTATTTGCTCTGTACAAGCCTACCCAGCTCTTGGGAAAGCCAGCAGAGATGTTGGCTGAGTCTGGGTGACGGTGTTTCCTAGTGTGACAGCCAGATTTGTCACACCTCTGCCTCTTGTGCTGTCCTGTGTTTGTGCTGCTTTCACAGACATTTGCCCTCTCTGCATGCTCCACAAGGACACCGACTTCCCACTCAAGTCCTTGGGTCTTTCTGGACAATCATTTACTTGCTGATAAATGCTGTTTCTTGGGAGGAAGGAGAGGGCACAAGAAAAATAATTTGTGAATTTGGCTCATGTGTGGTTGTCACTTTGATCCAGATAAGATTTTTTTTTAGCTTAAAAAAGTCTCGCTTTATTTTGTCCTGTTTCCAGCATTTATCTCCAAGGGATGCTTAATGGTGGGGGCTGAAAAAAAGGGATAAAAAAGCCCAAACCAAAGTGAACTGTTTGATCTCCCCTCACACCACCACGCTGTCCTGCCCCAGTGGAAAGTTTGTTTGACTTTCTGCTGATCCAGCCTGAAAAAACGTTTTGTTTTGTATTGACTCAGATGCTTTGCTTTCAGGTCACTCCTCAAGGACCTGCACAAGCAACAAGTCACCTTTGATACTGGGCAATGCCCAGAGTCTCACTTGTGCTGCATCAAGGCTTCCAAGACTCCCCAAATCCTCATTCTCTAGTGTCTTCTCCACCCCCTGTGCCCAAAGGCTACTGGTAGTAGCTGCTTTGACCACTGATTCTGGGGAGCACCCATTCCCTCCTGTCCAGGGTGAAGCTGCCCCAAGGCCTCCAGGCAAGAGGGAGGGATTTCTGTGCTTTACATTTTGTCTCTACATCTTTCAAATATATTTAGTGCTCATAAAAGTGAGAAACTGGGAGAGATCCAGCTGGGACCAGTACTGTACACCTCCCACTCAAGGTGACTAAGATCTGGACACTGCCAGACTGGTTCCACATCTCTTAAGCAGAAAGGCAAATGTTCCTTCTCCCTAAGGATCATCCCAGTGATTTTGGGGGGAAAGTTTGCAGCTCTTACAGGTGCTGGACATGATGGGCAAAATCCTATGGTGCAGCAAGCTCACACCAGCCTGAAGTTTCCAACAGGACATTTAAGCACCTTGATATTTGTGACTGAGGCATGATGAAACCTGCCCTACCACACAGTGGGTACCTTGTAGGATGGATGCAGTGGTGGTCTAAAACATCGTAAGAAGTGCTCTGCCAACACTGCTGCAGACACATGTGCTGGCACAGCCCCATCGGCCTTCCCAGTGTTATCCTGGCCCTGAAAAGGAGCCTGGAGAGAAGCTGGTCCTTTAATGGGCTCTCACAGCACGGACAGCCAGCGGAGCATGCCAGCCCTGATGGGACTGCAGTGACAAAGTGCTGATCTGCAGGTTGATAGGGAGGGGCAGTGCCAGGCAGTGCAGCAAGGTGAGACTATCAGGCAGCAGAAAAGCCATTAGCCTTTGTTCCTGGCCTCCACACGTGGGAAGAGGGGCTGGGGACAGCAGGTGGGACAGAACTGCTGCCTCTGGGGTCTGCACAAGGGCTTTGCAAGCTGCTTTTCTGAAGACCCTGCCATTTCAGTGATGCCATAGATTAGAAAAGCTCTGCTGTTACTCTTTTGCTAGAGTAATCACAAAGTGTAGCTGCTGGTGGCTACAGTACCTAAGCAAGTTCCCTTTTGTTTTAAAATGCTCCTCTGTGCTGCCTTTTTCTAGGTGTCTAAGGGCTGCTCTAGGGCAGGGCAGAATACTGGTCTTACCACGTAGCTGGCACGAGAACATGCAACTGTCAACAGTGTTCCAGCAATTAGAGATCAAGTATTGTTTGGGGATTTCAGCTTTTGTATCCTGGTGTGTACAGCTGAGACAGCCCTGCAGAAACCCTGTGAAATGGGATACCCAAAAATACACCCTGAGCAGCATTGCTCAAGGGGGAGCTCGTCCTTCAGACAACAGCAACAGCCACTTGCTTTAGGTGTCCCCAAAGAGTGACCCCAGTCACATGGGGCTCTGCTCCTGCAGGGTAAGGGCTAAGGCAGATGGGCTTCTCTCTCCTTCCCAACACTGTCTCTATCCTGCTGCCTGCATGGGTTCAAATGAGGTTGGAGAATGATTTTGTGTGGCCGTCAGTCTCTTCAAGACCATCCACAGCATTTTTCTGCCATCTGTCATTTTGAGAAGAAAGCACACAAGAAAAAATAATAAACTCAAATTATTGCCTAATCAACACCAAAATCAGTGCTGCTTGCTCAGCCTGCGGGCCACAATTAGATGCCATCAGCAAATTTGGGCAGCTTGCCTGGGCTGCAGTCTTTCATCTCTTGAAGACTGACAGGCAACCCAGGGATCTGCAGGCAGAGGAAGGAGCTGGGATCCGTTTGAAGGACTTGCCCAGGTCTTTGGGGAAAGAGCACATAATTCAAAACAGTAGGAAAAAATGGAGTTTTGTGTTATGTTTGTTAATTAAAGGAAAACCATACCAGAGGAGGGGGTGTTTAGGCCTCCAGCACCATCTCACAGTGCTGCCCTGGTTATGCAGCCCCAGCTCAGCTTGCCTTGCCAGGAGGATGCTCTGGGTAAATCACTTTGGGAAATTATGGAACATGTGTCACTTGAACATCCTTACAGCCTTGGCAGGGCCATCATGTGTCTGTGCACTCCTGCAGGATCTTGGTACCTGGTTTGAAGCTCACACCTTCCTCTTCCTCCTGTTCTGCACCTCAGCTGCTTTTCCAAACGCCAAGAGCTGGAGCAAAGGGCACCCTGCCTGCACCCACAGCACCAGCTGGGGAAGGGCGACCTCAGAGCTGGGGAGGGGGTGAGGGGAGCACCCAGAGCCGGGAGGGAGGGGACAGTGGGGATCAGGGTGCTCCTGCCAGGGGCAGGGAACGGGTGTGGGACTGGGCAGAGCAGGGGGCCGGACACTCTGGCTCCACTCCCCGGTCACACTGGCCTCCACATCTGCTGGTCCCCGTGGAGGCAGGGCTCAGAGGTGCTCGGAGCAGCTGGGAGGAAAGGTGCTGAAGCCTGTCCCTCCTCCCAGGGAGGAAGGTGGGTTAGAGGAACAACCCTGCTGAAGCTCTGACATGTGATCCTGCCGGAGGCACCTCCCTGGGCCCCACCTCGCCCTCTCCGACCTATATATGTGACCGGCCTCGGGCGGGGGACACGGGCTGGCACAGTCCCCTGGGAGACCCTGCGGATGGAGAGGCCGAGGCACCAGGGCATGCCGAAGAACACGTACATGCGCTGGCGGCTCCCGCTCGTGTGCCTCCTCTGGGAGGTGGCCATGATCGTCCTCTTCGGAGTCTTCGTGCGCTTCGGCGCCGAAGCTGATGCGCACTGGGAGGAGGAGAAACGAGAGATGAACCTGACCAGTGACATGGAGAACGATTTCTACTTCCGATACCCCTGTGAGTATTCTGGAAGCCTAATTCTTATGCTGGCTGGTCCCCATCCCATCCCAACCCAATCCATCCTAGCCTGTGCTGTGGCAGAGCCTGTCAGAGGAGATGTCTCCACCCATTGCTAGAAAGTCGTGCTCTTGCCTTGAGGCTGGCTTGGGGTTCACCAAAGAGCCAGAGAAAAGCCTCATGGCCCTCTGGTGCCTTGGGGCTCTGTCAGCAGGGTACGTGACGTCTTTTTTCCAGGAATAGGGCTGACGTGTTCCCAACACTCTGCAAGTTTCAGCTTTCTGCCCCCTCCCTAGGCTCTGGATCAGAGCAAGCCTTTCTGTGCACACAGAGGAACGGCTGTCGAGATCCTGTGACATCTTCCTCCTCTTCCTCCGTCCACCCCCTCACTTGTGAATTACCCTTTAGCTACGGGCATTTCAGTGCCACAGTCCTCCCAAGCTGCCAGCTTCCCAGGGCTCTTGGGTCTCTGCATCGTAGTGACACAGAAATTATTCAGAAGGTTAAAGCTCTTCTGGCCAGGCGATGCCTTTGAGTGGCTTTGATCTGCAGGGCTGGTCATCTTTGTGAGCCTTTCAGAACAGGCTGCTTCTGTAGGCAATTGTTTCCAAGGAAGCAACAGGCCTGAGTCATGCATCTATTTAGAACATTTCCATTAAAAACACCTGCTAAATCAAAGGAGCTATAGCAACCTGTGGCTGCTGAGGATTAGCTAGTTCAGAAAAGGATTTGCTTACAGAAACCCACTGTTAAGTCAGTCTCCAGGTTCATGTACTGTCGTGGCTGCCCTGGGCTCTCCCTGGACATCTGCCCTTGGGACCAGCCCCACCCAGGTTGGTGTGAAGCAGAAGCGGTGCCTGAGGGCTGCTTTTGTCACTGGTGTGCTGGAGGACATCAGGAATCCAAGAAAGAGTGTGTAGGAGCTAAGGAAGTGACATCTCTTCTGTCCTCATATCCCACTTCTGCCCTGCAGTGCCAAATATTCCCCCTCAAATGGCAGGATGGATTTAACACAACTAAATCAATCTAAGGGCAACTGCTCAGTTTAGCTTTGAATTACATTGCTGTTTCAGGCCTGAGGAAGGACTCACGTGCCCAAAAGCACAGCTATTATTTCTCCCTTATCTAATCAGAAATTCTCTCTCTCTGCAAAGATGGACAAACATGACAAGGTGGCCAGGCCCTGGAATTTTAATCCATGTGTCCATCCAGTGCTGCTCAGAAGACTGGTGGTTGAACACCTGAAGATCATTTGTGCCAACATATCTGCAAGCACTGCTGTCCACAGCACCTGTCTGCCATGGCAGAGGGATAGGAGTGACAAACGAACAGGTCCTTCAAGCCAGAGAAGACTGGGAAGGCAGGCAGAGGGAAGGTGTCCTGGTTTCAGGAAGCCAACATGTGGTTGTGTCAGTGGTGCCCATTGCCAGGTCCAGTCAGTGTGACAATTCCTTCTCATTTTGGATTGCACATGGATATTCTATAATCAGTGACTCATCTGCTCCCTAGGGGAAAAGAAATGAGATTTTTTTTGTCCCCAAGAGCATTCCCAAAGCCCAAACACTTCATCTTGATAGTTACAATTATCCTGCCACAAAAGCAGGCTTACAAAACCTTTAGGGCATGGCAATGCCTGTGCTGCCTTTGAGTGATAACAATGTTATTCTTACTAAGGGAAAACAAAGGCAAGGGTTAGAAAAAGGTTTTAGACTGGGTGTAATTTAAAGAAAGATCTGCTCTTCCTCCTGAGTTCCTACAGGGTCCCACACAGTGGGATCCTCTGGGTTTTTGGAAGGCACACAGTCCATAGCTTTAACTCTGACCTGTGTATTTCTGCTTTTAGGATGAAAGAATGAATATATAATGCAAATGGCACCAGATAAATCTAGCTGTATATTGTGCTCCTTACACTGGAATAGAGAGAGGGGAAATAAATACAGCTGCAGAGAGAAACTCTATGGGATTGTGTGGTAAAACCTCAGTAACTAAGACTGGTCCTTAGGACATGTGGAGAAGTGCTTTGGAAGTGACCTCTGCTGAACAGTGCCAGCTGCAGATCTTGTCTCCTTCCTTTTTAAAGAGTGATTTTGTAGACATGAGGGGCATTTTTAAAAAGCAATCAGATTAGCATGGCACTACATGGTTTAAGCCTGTCCAAATGCTCATCCTTAAACAAGTTGCAAGGTCTTCTAAAGCACAAAAGGACAAAACTCTCAGCTTCTGCAGAGCTGCACTTCACACAAGTCTGAACCAGCCCTCAGTGGAAGTAGCAGACACAAGCCCTAGGGGCTGATGGATTTCAGCACAGTTTCAGGGTAGAGCAGACTTGCAGCCACAGAATTTCCTTTGCCCTGAGCTTACACCCTCTCTTGAGTGCACAGACTTTGCTGGATGTAGTGGCTATAATGATCTGTGCACTGCAAAATACAGAACGTTCTGGTTTAGTTCCATCACTGCTGTATTCATCTGCTCTGCAGCATGGCTTTGCTGGTGAGAGTCTCCAGAGGGGATCCCAGCCTTGGGTCTCTTGTTCTTTCCATTGGCTGAGTGGCCTGCAGTGTGAGGGCTTGCATGCTTCAGTTTGTAAGTATGCAAGCGTTTCAGCTCACTTAATGGCAAAGCAATGCTTATCTGATAGAAACGTGCAGCATTAAAAAGTACAGCAGGTTTACTGCACCAAGAAGGTCTTTCAAGAGGCTCACACAGATCTGGTTTCCCCCGGGGAAGGGCATCTGAGGGGCTTGGGTGAGCAGGTTTGACCATTCGTGGGAAGAACTGGGTCTCTCTGGTTTAAGCACTAAAAATCTCACACAGTGGGTTTCTGGTCTCAAGGGTATTTTGCAGCTGATTTCCGAAGCATTTAAAAATGTATTTGCAAACTTTCCTTGTTCTTGTGCTCTCCTTGCTCTGAGCCATCACCGGGACCCTGCACTGAATGGACCTACCCAAAATGGCCATTTATGTGTTTTAACAAAACTTTGCTGATCATTTCGCATGATGGTTTTGAGTTTTTCACAAAAGGGTAAAAAACAATCTGAATAGAAAAATGTTTTCCTCTGTACACTCCATTACTCTCAGGTCTTCTTTCGCACACTTTCTTTAGCTTTTTGTAAACATTTACTTTAAAGGCTGAGCCTTTTAACCAAAAGCTGAACCATTTTCAGACTTAGAAACATGGGGACATGAAGCAAAGACACATTTTCTCTTGAATTCCCTCCCTACTGCTACTGATGTAATTAGTTTCTTTTCAACACCAAATGCACATGGCACTTGCAGCCCTGCTGTCCTCGCAGAGCTGACAGTCCCTTCCCTCTGCACAGCTTTCCAGGATGTCCATGTGATGATCTTTGTGGGCTTTGGCTTCCTCATGACCTTCCTCAAGCGCTACGGATTCGGAGCTGTGGGTTTCAATTTCCTCCTTGCTGCCTTTGGGATCCAGTGGGCTCTCCTGATGCAAGGCTGGTTCCACTCTTTCAAGGATGGGAAGATCCTCATTGGAGTGGAGAAGTAAGGAGGAGTTGGGCTCTGGGATGGCACCTCTGGCCTGGCCAGTGGAAGAGCTGGAATGAGAGCCAAGCAGTTGGCAACACCTGTCTCCGAGTTATGCCAAATACAAGTCAGTCTCTAAACTGTTGTTTTCCCTCCACATACCTCCACTTGCTTTCCACCTTTTAGTCCAAAGGTACCTGCCATTGTGGTGGTACTGCTCAAAGGGAAACTTGAGATGAGTGTCACCCCTTAGTGCCAAGCCAGGCACCAGGAATGTCAGTGCTGAGAACACATTATCATCCACATTACCTGATAATGTGGGGGTGTAAGGATGGGAGGAAGGTCAGTGGGAAATCCAGGGATGTCTCCTAATCACATCTTTGTCTTCAGGTAGGATCTCTAGAGCTGGGGGTGGGTAAGAGTGATTTACAGAGAAGTATTTCCTTATTAAACCACAATATTCCTTCCCCTTTTCCAGCCTGATCAATGCTGATTTCTGCGTGGGCTCTGTGTGCATTGCCTTTGGGGCCATCCTGGGAAAAACCAGCCCCATACAGCTCCTTGTCATGACTTTGTTTCAAGTCACACTCTTTTCAGTGAATGAGTACATCCTTCTCAACCTTCTTCATGTAAGGCTTAAGGCAGTACCTGCTTTGTTCTGCTGCTTCCTCTCTGCCCCTCTCCAAACTGTCTCCCTTTGCCATGGCTCCGCCAAGCCACTGCCTTCATAAGCATTTAAAATGCAAGAATTCAGGCAGCAAAAGCAGGCAGATTGTGAAGGAGAGGGGCAGTGCGTCATACTTCCCTGGGAAGGGAGATCTTTTGGGGTTTTATACATAAACCTGGCAATTCAGGAGCACTGGGTCCCTCTGTTAAGTGCACAGACAAGCCGGGCATGATGCAAATCAGGCCTCAGCTCCAGAATGAGTGGCAATTGCAGAAGCAAACCTCTGTTTTGCCGTGGCTACAGGTGAAGGATGCAGGTGGCTCCATGACCATTCACACCTTCGGAGCCTACTTTGGCCTCACGGTGACACGGGTCCTGTACAGACCCAACCTGGAGCAGAGCAAGGACAAGCAGGGCTCCGTGTACCACTCTGACCTCTTTGCTATGATCGGTGAGTCAGCCCTCATCTCAGGGTGGTGCCACATGGGGACCATTCACCTGCACAGGGCTGGCTCCTCCTGTGTCTCTGGGAAAAGCTGAAACCAGGAGATGGAGTTGAAGAGCTCTGTATCCCAGAGATCTTTCACCTTTCAGAGTTACTCAGCTCCCTTCATCAGTGGCTGGGCTGAGATGGTGCCTGGGAAGATAAGGATGCACTTTGGTTCCCTTTCTCTGCCAGCCTTTCCTGCTGCTGGTCTCATCATGCAGGGTGTGGATCTGGGGAAGCGGGACTATGGGATGTAATTTCCCCCTGTGCAGAAATATCTTCTTTAGAGTTATTTTTTTCAATCCCTGTATTCTCTCTTTTCCCTTTCTCTTCCTCATCCCATCTGCCCCATTCCACCAGGTACACTGTACCTGTGGATGTACTGGCCCAGTTTTAACTCAGCCATTTCTGATCACGGGGATGCCCAGCACCGCTCTGCCATTAACACGTACTGCTCGCTGGCCGCCTGTGTCCTCACCACCATGGCCTTCTCCAGCATGCTGCAAAAGAAGGGCAAGCTTGACATGGTAAGATGGGAGCAGAGAGCCCTGCATTGCCCAGGGGACATATAATGAGGTTGATCAAGGGTCCAGGAAATAATTGGCACTTGTGCTTTGCTGAACAGACGCAGGGTTTCAGGGTATGATGGTGAAACCAGCATCCAGGCAGAAACTCTGTATTGAATAAGAAAGTGGGAATAGGTCCTGCAGGGCTGTGTGGGGTGATGTCCTGCCTGTGATGGACCCAAGTCACAGCAGGGACTGGACTTGCTCTGCTGGGCATGTTGCAGAGCCCTTTTTGGCAGCGCTCCCCATCAAACAAGGCCTGCGCAGCAGCTCATGAGCAATCGGGGGGCTGACTTGTACGTGTTAGATGTGTGGGTGACATGTCTCTGTGACAGCAGAGCTTGCATGACACACGGGTGAGACAATTTCCATCTCATCACAACTCCCCACCCATATCTGTGGATGCAAAGAACGTGTGTGGTACGGGGAGTGGGAGTCTATGTGCACCTGTGCTACAGACAGAAGGTGCCTGATCTTTTCTTGTTTTTCACCACCAAGTAGGAAAATTGGCCCTGATATTTCCTCTGGAAATATTTTCAGAGCTGATTCTCCCACTTTGCCATTTGCACCATCCCTGAGCAATTGCAATCTCCCTGAGATGCCAAGGCAGAGCGGTTGCTTCTGCAGGTCCACATCCAGAATGCCACCCTGGCTGGCGGCGTGGCCGTGGGCACCAGCGCCGAGATGATGCTGACTCCATATGGCTCCCTCATTGTTGGGTCCATCTCTGGCATTGTGTCCACAGTGGGGTATGTCTACTTCACGGTGAGTGCTGCTCGCAGGGTCTGCAGCCCTGGTCCTGCTGAGGAGACCAGAAATGGATTCACTTCCCTTTGACGGTTCCTGCTTTCCAGAATCCTGTATGAGATGCACTTCTGTCTCCTTTTATTGCCCCAAAATGCTCAGGAAGTTTCAGACTCCCAACAGGAGCATGTTTGGAGGATATGTTGTTGGTTTATCTTGAGCTTTGCTCACGTCTTTGTCAACAAACCCTTAGCTCTTTAATGGGACACAGTGTCACTCCTCTTTCTCTGTTTATCCCAGTCCTCCATGGAAGGAACGAATCCTTTCCAGGGCCATGCTCAACTCCCTGATCTCTCTCTACTTCCCTTCCCCTCAGCCTTTTTTGGAGTCTAGGTTGCACATTCAGGACACATGTGGCATCCACAACCTCCATGCCATGCCAGGCCTTATTGGGGGCATTGTGGGGGCCATCACAGCAGCTGCAGCCACGGAGGACGTGTATGGAAAGGAGGGGTAAGATGGCTTGAAAATCTTCCCTCAGAATAGATTTTACCTGAAGCTCTGTGGGCTGGGAGCAGGGAGCAATTAATAGCTTTTATTAATAGTTCAGAGTTGCCCAGAGTTATCCCTCAAAAACATGGGGTGCACTGACTGTGCTGGGCTTACTGAATTGTAGCCTTGTCTTATGTGGCTGACTCTTGGTGGCCTCATGAAGTGAGCCACAGTCCCACTGTTTGGTATTATTCTGGGCCACAATGGGGAGGGAAGTGCTTCTCCCTCTTCTCTGCATTGTTTCATGGGGTCTACATGTTTCATGGTAAGGCTAAAAGTCTG
Source organism: Leptocoma aspasia (assembly GCA_013399835.1). Classification (NCBI taxonomy): domain Eukaryota; kingdom Metazoa; phylum Chordata; class Aves; order Passeriformes; family Nectariniidae; genus Leptocoma; species Leptocoma aspasia. Next base: position 83,052 of record VXAX01007135.1, on the reverse strand, counting down.
AATTACAAAGGGAATATTTATATTTTGGGCTCCTCCTTGGTAAAGCTTTGCCAGGGGCCAGAGAAGGAAGTGAGCGGTGTTTTGGTTATTGCAACACTTTCCTGATCCACATGCCACAAGAGGCATGGGGCTAGGGAAGAGTTCCCAAGGGAGGAGGGCAGCATAGTTCCTCTGGAGCCAGGGAATGTCTCCTGCCAGGGGCAACCATCACCATTTCTGCCCTGGGCAGGTTCATCAAGGCGTTTGACTTCACCGGCGTGTACCAGGCGCGGACACCCAGCACGCAGGGAGGGTTCCAGGCAGCCGGCATTGTGGTGTCTCTGCTGATGGCATTTGCCGGGGGGGCCATCGTGGGTAAGCCGGAGGGGAGCACGGAGCGGGGAGGGCTGAGCCAGCCTGCAGCTGAAACAGAGGCCTCCGTGCGCTCCCGTCCGCGGCCGGATGCATCCTGCGGGGATGGCACCGAGCACCGTGCCAGGGCTGCCTTTGCCCCCTTGGGTGGACCGCCCGCATCCCGCCTGCATCCCCCACGGCCCCGTGCCCACCGCCCTGCCCGTCCCCTTGCAGGGGGCATCCTGAAGCTGCCCATCTGGGGGGACGCCGCGGCCGAGAACTGCTTCGAGGACGGCATTTACTGGGAGGTGAGGGGGCCGCGGGGCGGGAGCGGCCCGGGGGGCACGAGATGGCGCTGTCGGCCCGCGGCCCGGCCCGGGGGGCTCAGGGGGCTCTGCCGCAGGTGCCGGAGGACGAGGAGAGCGACGTGTACCACATGCACAACCCCGACAAGCCCGCCTCGCCCTGAGCCGCGCCCCGCCGCCGGCCCGCCTTCCCCGCAGGACCTCGCCCCGCTGCCGGGGCCCACGGATCGCCTTCTCCCCGTCACGACGAGGGCTCTGCCCTACTCTGCCGCTTTTGTAACGAGCTGCTGTGGATATAATAAAGTCGTTCTTCTTTCCAGGCCTGTGCTGCCGTGTGGGGTGGGATGTCTCTCCCGGCAGCGGCACAGCAGCTGCCGGGAGAGCTCTTGGCTGCCCGGGGCAAAGCAGAGGCACTGGGACACCCCTGGTGCCTTGGGGACAAGGTGGAGGCATGAACGGTGGCAATACAGGCTGGGTGTATAAGACAATGTATTAGACAATGCAGTCCGGGGAGATACTTCGTTTGGGAGCTGGCACCTTGAGATGACAATGGAGAAGGTGATGAGCCCCCACGGTGGGGGCTCAGCCCCTGCTGGAAGCACCGGCTGGGCTGGTTCTTTTTGAGGAGGGGATGCTGGGGTGCAGCAGCTGATCCTCTACTCATCCTGCCACGCATGGCGGGGGTGAGGGTGAGTCCAACTACACTTCTACATGATGGCCTCTGTCATCCCTTGAACTTCCTACCTTCCCTTGAACTGCCCTACTGAAGCCTCCATCAGCTCCTTGGGAACATTGTTTGCATATACAGCACAGGCTGACAGGACCCTTTCCTCTTTTTTGTCTTCAGCCATTTCTTCCAGTGTCATCAGATGGCTCCTTCCACTGTCTGGTGCTATTCTGATGGGAAGAGGACAGCCCCTGTCTCTTAGCTGGACCAACAGGCTTCAGCCAGAGTTGGATGGAAACAGGGATGAAAACCAGGCCTAAAATCCTGCATGTTTTCCAGGGTGATATAATATGAGGAGCAGGAAAGGAAAAGGGAAGGGGGGAAAGGAGGTAAGAGAGCTGATAGGTTTCTTCACTGCATCTAGCTGTAATTCTTACACCTGAGGGGGGGAGTCAAAAGTAGCTATTCACATCCCCTTGGCATATGACACCCTCATTTTCCATGCTGGGTAAAGACAAAAACCCTTTACAACATGTTTCTGGAATTTGTCAGCGGCTGCCAGCAGCAGCATGTTAATTAAATGTCGGCAAAGATGGAAGCAAGAGGCTCTGCTCTAATTGGACACTTTGCTTGGTGGAGCTGAAAAACATTGTGACAGAGGAGGAGGTGCCGAAACACTGTGTTCCCCTGCCATGGCGGGGACAGCCAGGCACGGGAGACGCTCTCTCCTGTACACACGTTGCCTCCATTTGGCCTGAAACAACCCCACCATTGAAAAAAGAAGAGTAAGAAAAGCCTAAAATCCTCCATAGGATTGCTCTCAAGCACAGCAGCAGTGTGGGATGCAGGGAAAGGGCTGGTTGGCTAAGGAGAAATTCAGAAATATCGTAGCTGGGCCATCAGGAGTTCAGCCCGCTTGCCAGCAAGTGGTGTATTTTATATTTCTTTTATGATGGCAAAGGCAGGTCTGACAGGGGTTAGAAATGGTCTCTGGAGAATGATCCCTGCAGAGGCTGAAGCATACATTGAACTGCGTCCTTTCTCCAAGACAGGGATGGGAAAATGTAGGGCAAGTGTTTTCCCTGCGCTGGGATCTGCTGAAGGAGAGAGATCTCCTCCCAGCTTCTCTGCACTGGGAAAAGGATGTAACAGCCATTTTCTGCTCACAGCTTCATCCAGGGAGTGCATCAGAAGACACCACAGAAATGTTTACTGACAGGCACCATTGAAAATGTCATTTCAAAACAGGGAGTCCTACCTAAACTTTTCCCCAGAAGTCTGCAAAATCTGAGAGCAGAAGCAGACCTTTTGGGCACTGCATTTCTTCCTGTGTGACTGGACTGGTGTCCCTTCATCCCACACCACTTGAGTTCTGTCTTTGTCCCAGATAATCTGTGTGTCCAACCTTTGTGGCCTCTGGTCTTTCCTCCCAGCAGCTTGCAAGGGTCCTTGGGGTTCAGTGATGGCAAAGACTGGGTGGCCAACCCTGGTGGAGCAGGTCTGTGAGCCCTGGGAGATGGTCCTGTCCCCTGTGCACATGCTGGAAGAAGAAGCCCTGACCCAGTTCCCTGGCCCTCTGGGCTGTGCCTCCTCCTCGTGGGAAGACACCTAAATTGCCCAGGCTGCTGGGCAGCGAAGCGTTTTATTGCCCGTGCTCTTGCGGGGCTCAGTCTGGTCTCAGTACCTAAATCACTCTCTGGGGCTGGCCGTGCAGTTTTAATTCCCTGGCAAACAATGCCGGGATCGGGCTGGCGCATTTGAAGTGCAGTGGCGGCCCCAGCAGTGGACAGAGGGTTTCTCAACGGGGGAGCGTGGAGAGCAGAGGATTGGGCTGCTCCGGCAGGCGGGAGAACATGTGAGAAAGGGGCCGTAGATACTCGCGGGGATTAGGTGGTACAAATTGGCTGGGAAGCACCGGAGGCATTGACCAAAGTTGTCCTGGGGCAGGTTCCCATGGGGGGGGTGGCTGAAACAACCTGCCTTCAAGGAGGCTGGAAGGCCCAGCCTGGCTGCTAATCCCCTGGGATCTCTGTGGCACGGAGCAGAAAAGAGGTTAAAAAAAAGGGAAAATCTCGTGTAAAGGTGGTGGTTTCCCCAAGGGGATGATGTTAGAGAGAGAAGGGAGGAGGTGGGGGGAGGAACAGCATCGTTTAATCCCTCTTTTAATAGGCAGGTGGTGGGCTTTGCTCGCACTCCTGCTCCTGCAAGCTGCTGCAGAGATTTTGGCAGAAGGCCTTTGCTCACCTCTGCTGTTCCCTACTCTTGGTGGAGAGGGGCCCCATCTGTGGATCTGCCTGGGACAAGGGGGTTTGCCTGCTTACTACATCTGTGCCCGTGTGTGTGTTGGTGTGCACGGGTGCACGTACATGGTGCCAACCCCAGATTTGGGCTGAAATGGGCTCATTGCACACCCCAGCCACTGGCCAGTGCGTTATCTGCTGCTGGCAGTGTGCCCACGTATACAAAGCCACATGTCCCCACAGCCGTGCCCTCAGCCTTCTTGACCTTGCACAGCTGGCACACGCTGCAGGTGCTGCTGGTGATGTCCACATGCTGTTGGCCGTGGTGCCACCGTGCACATCCTCCCACCTTTGTCACGCACAGCCACCTCCTACCTTTGGGCTGGAGCGTGTCCGGCCCGGTGTGTCCACGGCTGCGTGAGCACCGCTCCAGCCCCTTCTGAGGGAGTGCTGTAAATTGTAATCAGATTAGGGCAGCCGGTCGCTTAGGGCCCTTGAAAAGGGCATACGTCCCCTCATCAGTACCTAGCATTGAGTCGCACAAAGGGTCTAAGTAACTCGGCAGGGGTCGGGCCCTCTGGAGCGCAGGGGAGGGGGCTCGCTTTTCTTTTCTCTCTGTCCCTTGTAATTATGTCAATTTGCTAGCCAAATTGTTTGCTTGAGTGGACAGTGGGGGCTTGCCCCCCTTCACACCTCCCCCCCACCCCTAGCCCCATTCATGTGCTAATGTGGGAAGGAGCATGGCCTCCTGACTTCGAGAGGTGGCCGTCAAGGAGCAAAGCACAGGGGGGCATGGGCCAGGAGCCCCCCATTTATGTGCCCATGGATGGCTTGGCCTTACAGCCCTAATGAACAGGGCTCTCCTGTTTACTTTACCCCATGGCAGGGTGTGCAATGGCCAACCAGCCCCAGCCAGCCCTGGTTTTCTCTGGCCACCCCTCACCTGTACCACATGCCCGCTCAGGCCGCGGCATCCCCAGGGCCAGGAGCCATAAGCCATGCCCTCTGCACAGTGGTTTTCCCGGCACACCTCCCCACCCGCGCACCTCCCAGCATTTGCATATATTCTGCCCGCAAATCCTTGTCAAGGGGTCCCTCTTTATTGCCTGTATAGATCACAGGGTGTTAGTTAAGGGGCTTCTTTGTATTGCCTCAGACAGCTGGGGTCATCAAAAGTCCTGTGGTGGGAAGGAGAGACAGGAGGAGGGGGGAAGCTCTGACAATACAGACTGAAGGATTAAAGGAGCATATAAAGTTCCTATTGAGTGAGACAAGAGGCTGTTCACTCCCAAGATTGACAGCAACCAGGAGGCGATTCCCAACACAATGTCCAATTAATTCTCTACCCTCTTCGCTGCCGTCTCCTCCTCCCTCCTCTCCTGGGCTGGGGCATGAGCAGGGAAGGGCTGAAGCTAAGATCCTTGAGAAGGTAATTAATTATTCCTGACTAAGAGGAGCTTGCCGAGGTGCAGGCCAGTCCCCAGGCTCGCTGGGCATCCATCCCCCTCTCACAGGCTACTATCAGTTTGGGCCACTTCAGGGTATTTTTCTCTCTATCACAGAGCTGTCCCACCAAAGGTCCATCTTCATGGCATGTGCTGGACAATAACTTGGGCTACTGCTGAGCCTGAAAGAGAAAGATTTAGGGCTAGGGCCAAGCTGACAGTGGAATGCAGCAGGACAAGGCAGCAGCAGGAAAGCTAGGGAGCAGGGCAAGGTGCATGACCAAGATGTATGGGCATGCAGAGCATCTGGGGAGAGGCAGAGCAGTATGTGCCAGGCCTGAGGATCAGATTTTACCTGTGTGTGCAGTGGCAGTGGTTAAAGCAGCTCCACCTACCCTGGTTTTGTAGGGAGAAGTGGGTTTCTAGCAGTGAGGTTGCATTGCCACTGTTCCCTGGGCTGGCCAGCCACACTGGCCCCAGTGCTGGGCATAGCAGGACATGTAGAAGATATTGTAAGATACTGCATCTCTTTGATGTACCCCCAGGTACAGGAGCAGAATCTGGGCCACCATGTGAAATTTCTGCAAGCCACTGAGTACACAAATTGTCTGACTCTGGTTTTTCCCTTACCTCAGCCCAGAGGGAGGAAAGCACCTTTCTCCGAGCTGGCCATCTTTTTCTTGGTACTCTCCATGGCAATGAGGCTCCCAGACATGAGTGGCCAAAATCCTTCAACTGTGACAAACATCTTCAGACCACCTCACCTGGGAGAAAAAGCCATGCAACCAGGACAGCCTGGTCTCACCACAGGGACATTTTGGCCAGCCCATCTTCTGCTGCTCAGCACTGACCCCTTCCCCTCTGCCGCCCATGCCCATGGCACTGAGGATGCCCCGGTCAGCACGAGGTGCGGACCAGTGCTGCCCTCCCTGCACACCTCACGAGCAGGGGATGCCCTCTGGACGTCGGCACAGGGCTGCCAGTGGCTCGGCATCTCCTGCCCTCTCCCTCCCGCCGCACACGCTCCCACTGAAGTTGTTTGAAAGTCTTCCGGCAGTTTTCACGGCCAGGAATAACAGATTAGCCATGATCTGATCAGCCCAGTATCTAAGCTGTATTCTCCCTGCTGACAAGTATTTGAAAGAGGGGAGGGGCCACTTTCAGCCCAACGATGAATCTTTCACCGACAAGAAAAGGCCCTTTTTTCTCCCTGCCAGCCGCGGGCTGCTCCGTGCCCTGTTGCTAAGCGAGACCCGGGGCTGCTGCTTGCACGCGGCCGGCTCCAGCCGGGCCCTCGGGTTAGCAGGATCAGGATATTCACACCAGACATCTTGTTTTTTACGGAGGGTGTTTCTTTTCTCACCCACCTCTGGCTGGCAAATAACAGCTCGCCAGCGAGACCGGGGGATGCTCCTGCTGAGGCAGCTTGCCCTGGGAGGAAAGGGAAAATGCAGAAGCTGTTGGAGGGCAGATTGGGGCACTGGGGTCAGGCACTCAGCCCTAAATGTCTGGGGTTTGCTACCACACATGGGGCTGCCCCTATGTGGGCTGTGGAAGGGCAGCCACCCCACAGCTCCCATGTCCCGGTGGTTTTGGGCACAATGGGACCTTGGGGACATGGTCTTGGAGGATGCTTGGTGCTGATGTCTAAGAAAAACCTGGCTTGGCCTCATGCAGGGGTGATTCTGGGCACGGTATTGCAGGGGAACATTGGCAGAGGAAATAGGAGGATAATCCCCAGTTTTGGGACTCTTTTTTTAGTCCCCACAGCTTCACTCTGCTCCAGAGCATCGTCTAATCCTCTCAACACCAGCAGTGTGACCCTGAGAGAAAGAAGGGAAAGCACTAAAACAAAGGCTTCCAGGCTATTTCTGAAGCTGCCAGCATGAGGTGCCCTCGCCTAAGACATGGTGCTCGCGTCTCCCTCCTCTCCTGCAAGGCAGCGGTGCCGGCAGGACTGCAGCCTGCCAGGGCCTGGGCTGGCACCTTCTCAGAGCCCTGCCCGCCCTGCCTGCCCTCGCTCGCAGGCACAGTGTGGGGGCAGGAAGGACGCTCTCCTTCCTTCGTGTGCCCCTCCAGCGACTCTCCTGTGCTGCTGCCGAGCCTCCCTCCCTCGCCAGCCCCGAGCAAAGGCATCCCAGTGTTACTGATGCACGGCAGCTCAGGCTCTTTGTGAGCAGCCCTGTGCAGGAAATCTCCCTCTCCACTGCTGCAGGAAGCCTGGAGAAACCCGCTCATTCCTACCTCAGCCCAGGAAGTCTTGCTTGACCTCAGGCTCCTGCAAGCTCTTGATCTCCTGACAGAGGTGACCAGGGTTCATTCCACTGACGTGCAGGACTGTGGAAGAGACATGCAAAGAGGCTCTTTCCTTTTCCACAGGAAAGATAAACCACTCTGGCACAGCATCACAAGCTGCTCCCTCTCCTCAGGCCATGCCCTGTGCCCAGCTGGTGCAAAAAAGCCCAGGGAAAGATGCCAGAGGGGATGTAAAAGTTACTGCTGCTTTGAGCAGCACAAAAAGAAAAGAAACGTTGAGCCTCCTGGTTTGAAACATAAAATGCTGCATCCATGGCTGTGATACAGCCCCTTTCTGGATCTTTAGCAGCACAAACCAGCTGACAAACTGGCCTCTCTGGCCCAGTGAGCTCTTGTCCAGTTTGTGGAGGGCCCCTCGATGACTGAAGGGGCCACACCAGTGCTGATGTCACGGACACCTCCAGTGCCATGGGCAATGGGACGGCTTTCCCAGCACCTAGAGGTTGTCCTAAGTCATACCAGAGGCAGGATGACTTTCTCTTGTCTTCCTGGGAACAGAAGTTTGGCATTCTGGAGGAAGGTGGAGTTATGGGTGCAGGTGCTCTCTCAGTTTGTGCTTGCCATGGGCAGCAATGGCTGCATGGGCTGTTTTCCATTCTTGGCAGAGGGCACCCGCCCCAAATAAATCCCTCCTAGCCAGCAGCTTCTGAAGGAGATGCTCAAATCTCTCTAGCCAGCAAAGCACAGGCAAGGTCTGCTGACTTTTGAGGCTCTCACACAGTCCTACTTAATTCTCTGTTGCCCTTCTTTCCTGGCTGTTGGCCATTCTGGCATGGGCAAGCTCTCAGCTTTGGGACCTTAGCAGCCCTCTGGTACTTCAGGCCAGGTTTCTCACTCTTTTTGTGTGTCTCTGCCAGCCATGAGTCATGTTCTCCACTGCACAGACAGGTCTCCTGCCTTGCTCTGCAGCCAAGAATCACCTGTGTGAATGAGCAGCTGGAGCACAACTCCCTTCATCCTCTCCTGGGGAGGCTGAATGACTTTTGACATGCATCTTAAAGCTTCTTGGCCCATTGCTTGGTTAAGCCTGCAAATGGCCTCTGTTCCTCTTGGATTAACTCTCTGACTCATTGACTTCATCATCTGCAGTACGATGACCCGATGCTCACACCGTGGACATGAAGACCCATTTTTGACTGCCCCCGACTTTCACACTGTCATGGCACTGATCAGGCTTTTAGGAGCTCCATGTGCTACATACAGCAAATCCACAGCATCAGAATTAATTGCTCCTGACTTTATTCCTTTTGTCTCAATTGTGTCTGCTTGCTTGGCTTCCAAGCCTTGGCTTTGCCTTGGGTTGTGCTTGGCAGGTGCTGGAAGGTGCATTATGGATGAGAGCAGGAGCATCCCATATGGCTTCACTTTTCTCTGGGGAATCCTGAACCACTAAAACCAATTTACTCTGTAACTCTGGGTAGTGTCTGCACTGGAAATGCTCTATAAAACCCTTGTTTGGGAAGGATGTGGCCTGCAGAGAGATTTGACTGTCCTCCTGATGGTCTGATCATCTGCAGGAGAGCACAAGGACTTTTCCATGGCTGGGGCTGAGCAGCACCATGTCTTCCTGAGGAAGAAAGGCAAATTTGCCTTCAAGAACTAGCAGGTAAAACCTGATCTGAGAATTCATGTCCCAGTGATGAAATAAACCATTGTGCAGCAAAGAATAGTACACAATGTAAGCACTCAGGAAAGAAGAAAATAATTTTATCCTGATTTCTAGTGTCTTCCTGACTTGTGAGCACCCTTCCATACTCACACATGTCAGCAGAACACCATGGAGATATATTTATATGAAAATCCATTTGTCTCCACAGCTATCTCTAGCATTTCTTTCCATGCCCTTAACTCCTGTGGCTGTGGGTTTGGTTTGCCTGCCTGGTTCCAGCGTCTGGAGCATCCCTGTGCAAAGGGACAGCGTCAGCACCCTGTGTCCAAAGGAAACCAAAATAAAGAGCCATCACGGGATCAGAGTGGGAGCTTGGATGGCTTGGGAGCACATGGGGAGCCTTGAGCATTGCAGCATCCTTTTCTGGGGCGCTGCTGGTGGGGAAGGGGGTCCCCCCACAGGCCTCCCTGCAGACGAGGGCCCCCGCTCAGAAAGAAGTGGAGGCACATCAGTATGCAGGAGTGGTCGCTGCTCGCCAATAAATTAGCATAAACCACTCTAGGAGGTAAATAGACATACAAGGCGCCAGTGTGTGCAGCGTGGGCTGGGGCTTTGTCTCAGCCCCACTATTGTCACGGCCCCTGCTGCATACTGACCGAGTGGGGCCGGTGTGGTGGGCTCTTACACTTTTGACTGCTGGATAAAAGGGGGGAACATAAAGAGAGGGGAGAACTTTTTTTCGGGGTTTTTTTATAAGTCCAGACGAAGTTACAGACGTCTGTTAAACGTCAATTACAGCTGAATAAAGACGTCTGCTTGAGGCTTAGTTATGGCTCCTTTCAGCCACCGAGATTTTTCCAGGGCTGGTCCGGGATGCCTTCGGCAACCTAATTTGGAGATTGTAACTCTATAAACAGGCTCTGGCATTAATCAAGGCTGGTGAAAATGCAAATGATGGCATGGAGGGGGCTTGGGGACGGGACGGGGTCCTGCGCCTTGCAACTCAGGGCAGGGAGTAAAAAGAGGGAAGCAAAGAGGAGGAAGAAAGGGGCCATGCAGAGGAGTAGGGATCCATAAATAGAGAGCTTGGTGGGGTTTGCTAACTTTCCTCATGGTGCCCTGGGAATCTGGTCCCATCAAGGCTCATCTGTATCCGACTCTGCTTCCCACTGATTAACCCCTGTGGGTTGTGTATGGCTCCTGGCCATACAAGCCTGGCTGCCTATGTTTTTCCCAGACCAAGGCCAAACCAGCAAAAAACCAGGCATTTAATGCTTTAAAATCCTGGAGGATCGCTGGCTGTTTTGGAGCATCCAGACTGTATGAGAGAGGGCATCAGAACGGTTCGGAGGCTGCAAGGGATGATTCCTTTTGGAAGGGCAGTTCATGCTCTGCATGTCTCCCTGTTGCTTATTATGTGGCCTCTTGATGTTGTTTTGATTTTGTCATGGGAAAAAGGGCTCTCTGCTCTAGCTGGGTGAGGGGGGAATAAAGCCCCTGGTCAGTGTTGTCCATGCCATTAAAATACATGCTGGTGGCCACAGAGACCAAAACACACTTCAGACAGGACAAGGTACATAAGGACCTTCTTCCCTCTAGGATACGTCCATGTCAAGGGGCCAAGGGTGGAGGGGTGGAACTTGCCTTGGCCTCATTGGCAATATTGTCTTGTGCCCTGGCATGGGTCAGTACCTGGTGGGGAGAACCACGTCCTGTTGTATAGCCACGTCCTAGCCAGATGTTGCAACCCAGAATATGAGGAATAAGCTGAAAATCAGAGTGGAAGCAGTGCAGATGCTGAGGGCTTGCTGTCTGATATGTGCTGTTGAGGAGACTCACTCTTCACTCCCCCAGGCTATGGAGCATCCTTCCCATGCTCTGCCCTGGGGCTCAGCTCTGTGCAGGCCCAATGTGCCATGCAGTGACTGTGGGATGGATGGTCCAGAGGAGCTCCAATCTCCATCCTTCCCCCAGATCTTCTGGGAATCTTCTATTTTGAAAATATTGGAGAGGAGAGGTGAGTATTTTAGAGGTGACAGTAGCATAGGATCCCCCTTTCCATTCCACTCCCTTGGGAAAGCATGTTCTCCTCTCATTTCCATTCTTTGGGGAGCATTCTCTCCCCATCTTAACCCCACTTCTTTTCTTCTCTGTCACTCCCTCTCCCCCATCTCCTATGAGCACACACTTTCCTATCTCATCTCTGTCTTCATATCAAAAAAAATTGAAGAGGCACAGAAACCCCAAAGAGTCCTTTCTCTGATTTCTTGGAGAAACTCTTGTCCATTTTCAGTAGATCCAGAGTACCAGGTTCTTCCTTGGCCCATGGGGATGGAGGCTGCAGTCCCATTTATCTCACAGACCTGCCGTGGGGCTGGCTTGAGGGGTTGACAGAAAAGGGGATTTATTGCAGAGCACTGAAACAGAAATGCACAGCCCGGGTCCTTCCCCTTTGGGTGATGATTAGGAAGGAGCCTTCCCCTCCCAAACCATTACCCTGACACTGCTTGGGACTGAAACCTAATACATTTTCCCCATTTTTTTTCCATCCACCCATGGCTTCACAGAAATGGGCTGAAAACTCACCAGCATGCTTCTGGAAAACACCTGAAGGATACCCTCCAACCCAAAGAGAATCTACAGGATGGATTTAGGCCAGAAGATGTTATTTTGATTATGGTTTATACACAGCTGAGCAGTTTTCCTGATGAAGCATCCTGAGAAATCTGTAGTTGGTCCTGGGGAAGTGTGAATGAGCTGCTGTGCCAAGGCTGTGGGAACCCCTTGCAGGAGAGTGGCACGTGTTCATGGGTGTCTTTTGCAGGATTTGATTCTTTTGTAGCAGGATCTGGTTCAGAGGAAAGCCAAGGGAAGGACAGGAGGGTGCAACCTCGTAGGGCTGCAAAGACTGGCTTAGGCAGAGATGCAGAGCAGCAGGACCTGAACAGGCATCTGGTTGTTATGGGCTGAACTGGGATTGCTGGTTCTCCAAGGTCAGACCTTGCAGTGAAAATGTGTCACTGAGCCCAGAAACCAAGAGACAACAGAAAAAGAAGGGGTGGAGGTGGGAAGGAGGATAAAGATGAGAGGATGATAAAGGAGGATGTGAATCAGGGCACAGAGCCAGCCCGGCGGACAACGCCCAGGGCTTCCCGAAAAAAATGGAGGATGGGGTGGACCAGCGACAGCTGGAAGATTTAATTGCTCCTCTCCACAGACCTGTTCGGCTCCCTCCCTCTCAGATCTGCATTTCAATATGAGAGCAGCAGTAAGTGGGATGCCGCTGGAAGGGGTTAGAATGATTAATCATTTAAAAAGCAAGATCTTAATTACAGGGTGCAATTTTTGCTATTTAAGGAGTCCATTAGTTTCCAGAAAGGAAAATACATATATATATATATATATATATATATATATATACACTGCAGGTTATTCTCCTTTTGAAGAAAATGGGAGGGGGAGAAACCGGGGGGCCACAGCACCCTGGCCGCCCCTGCCTGGGTGAGGGCGTTGGTGTGCGAGGATGGCGAGGGGGAGGTGGTGTCATTTGTTCCCCGAGTGATATTTTTGAAGGGTGCTGGCTGCGAGCGTTCGCCGCGCTCAACCACGCGTTGGCACAATCTGTGCCGGAGCAGGCAGACGGCTTGTGCTCAGCCTCCCCCGGCACGGCTCCTCCTCCGCCGGGAGCAAGGGGAGGATTCGGCCGCTGTCAGCACCGCTGACCCCTCGGCCGGAATAGCTCCCAAAGGATGTTTTGGGGGGTAATTGCCGTGATAACATCTTGTCTGCTGGGAGCCAGGTTGAGACCTCGGATGGCTCATCTTGCCCGCGGCTGGGGCAGCTCCGATCGTGCTGGGGGGGCTACAGAGCGCCGTGGGCCGCAGTGCTACCCCCGATGGGTGACACGGGCACAAGGGGACACCAGCTCAACTGGTGCCGGGACCGGCGGCTGCGGGCTCGGCCCCGTCTCACCCCGCGCCGCAGCCTGGAGGGAGGTGACGGGGGTTAATCGCCCACCGCCTCCCCTCTGACCCCTCTGTGGGTTTTTCTCTTGTATGGTCATTTAGCCGTCCCCTGACACAAAAGGGAGCGATTAAACACAGCTCAGGCCCTTCATGCTTTAGTGGATTAATTTGCTGATCCCCCACGGATTAAAGGTCTCGACAGGATCAGCGGGAGCAGCGGGGCAGACCCCGGCGGGAGGAGGCCAGTGATAGTCCCGGGCAAGCTCCAACCCGCAGCAATCCCCCTCTCCGGGGACCTCGCGGTGTCACCGAGCCATGTCAGGGTTCAAGGCATCGGAAGCTCGCCTAAATAGCGCATCCCCAACCCTCCTGCTCGCTTTGCCGACAGCCGAGCGATGCGGAGCCGCTGTCGGCCCGCTCGCTCCAGGGAGCAGAGCCGGTTCCCGGGCACCCAGCGAAGGGGGAAGGGGCCAGCGTGAACGGCTGCTCCAAGGGAAGGAGGGAGCAGTGCTGATTTTGGGGGACTGCACCCCAGTGAGGGGGGAGCGTGGTTACCCTCCCCAGGCCAGCGGGAAGCAGAGATTGCATCTGCCTTTAATTACTCCCTCTCTACATATCAGATGCTCGTGCACCTTCTGCACATGAATGCTGATTAATTGCAGGGTTAGGCTCCGAGGCAGGCCGGACCACATTATTTCTGATGTTTGCTCTTTTCACGAGGAGAATAAATGCCATGAATCCACAGTAATCAGTGGCTTTTAGCTTGTCACTCTTATGACACTCTTTACTTAGACCAGGAAATGGCAAATGTGGTGGAAATAAGAACTTTATTATCTTTTTTTTTTTTCTTTTCTCCCAAAAGGGAGGTGTGTGGTGAGGAGGGGGAAGAAGGTGGTAGGGGCATCTCGAGGGAGAAAGCGGTTCCATTTTCCGTGTGCCTGAGGAGCTGAGCTTCACCCTGTTCAGCGAGGGAGAGAGAAAAAGCAGCAGTATCTTCTTTGTGAAAGGAGGCTCGGGTGGCACATCAGACTGGGGCTGTCCTGGAGGAGTGGTGGCATCCTGGGGACAGCAGAGCTGGAGGGCAGTGGGATCTCCGCTACCCTCCGTAGCATCTGTGGCCTTGCCTGAAATGCTGAGCTTGGGTGCGCACCGTAGAGCCGCATCCGGGCACTGATACCCACGTGTGCTGTGTGCACCCAGCCCCGGAGACATCCTATAGCCTAACCGGAAAGGAACAAGGCTGGGGAGAAACCTAGAGGGATCATCATAGAAAGGTTTGGGTTGGAAGGGATCTTAAAGATCGTCTAGTTCCAACCACCTCAGTGCAAGGATGCTTAGTCTCCTGGCAGGGATGAGCTCTGGGGGACAAGCAGCAGCACCCACAGCATCTCCCAACCCTCACCCTTTGCCTTCCCTCGCCAGCAAGCCCCGTTCTCCTCCCGGCAGAGCCCCATCGGCTCAGGTGGGAAACCCTTTCACCGCCTCCCTCAATGCCCTGCTACCGATCTCATTGCCACCGCTTAGCTCAGTGCGAGGGCAGCCCTCGCCTTTTCAGCAGCGAACATCTGGCGTGCGGCGGGCGCCTGGCCGCGGCCGCCCCGGCCCCCTCCCCGCGCCGCCCCGCCGGGGGTGCCCGCCATTAGGCAGCCCCGAGCCCCTGGCCGTGGCCCCGCTCAGGTGAGCACCCGGTTCCGAGGATGGAGGTGTAATTAAGGTTAATCAGGGGGCCGGGGATCAGGGCGGTGGTGGGGAGACCCAGTGAGCCTAATGGCGGCCGTAATTAGGCAGCTGTGGAGAAGCGGTTAATGAAGACGGCAACCGTTAATAAAGCTCTTCCTGAGCAGCCTTCTGGCCCGGGTAATTGAGGGATTTGCAAGTGCCATCTCCCCCTTAACCCTGTAATGAGCAGACCCGTGGCAGCCCGCGTTAACCCTTCCGGGGACGGAGGCGGTGGCAGCGGGGCCGTTTGCCGCTCTGCGGGGACGTGCCAGCAGGGCTGTGCTCGTGAGATGTGGGTCTGAGCATCTCCCCTTGCCACCGCGTCCCCAGGGCTCCCTCTGCCCCGTGGCTTCCCCGGGAGCCCTTTGAGCCATGCTCAAAGCGGCTGGCAGAGACTTTTCTCGCAGATGCTGTGGTTTCCCACGCCTGCCTCGGCATTATGCAATCCCCCCCAGCCCTCACCGCCCCCCCGGCCCCACCACCCACCAGCGCCGGGATGTCATCATCAGCCCAGGCCCTGGGAACCCACATTGTTAGCTTAGTAAATAGAGAAATCCCCACTCAAGCATTGCAAATGAGGGCAGAGGGGGAGCCGGGGAACCGCGCCGGCGGGCCGCAGGGTCTCTCCCCTCTCTCTCTCTTTGAGTTGTCAGATGAATTCAGTGGTTAACAAAGAGCAAGGGAGGGAGCTGAGCTGCTGTCGCAGCTGGGCAGGGCGGTAAGAGGAGGCAGGACTGCAATGCCACCACTCCAGCGAGCAGCTTTGGCCCTGCAATACCTGCTGCAGGTGGGCAGGAGCCCAGCGTACCCCCAGAGCTGGGCCTGCCAAGTACCTCAGCATCACTAACTCTGCACCCTGAGGCTTTTACTGCAACAGGGGTGACAGCCAGGGAAAAGCAGGGGGGCTGGGGGCACGTCCCATCCTTGCTTTGCTTCTCTGCTGCTGGTTGTACTTGCATGGATGCAGTTCCCCAGGGAATCTTGGGACCTTGCTGAGGTATGGGGAGCCACCGTACTGAAATGCTTGTGAGCATCCTGAATGTGTCAGTAAGGAAGTGAGGCAGATCAAAAGACACTGAAATGCTTTTATTTTCATCTGAAATAAAAAAGAAGCACAATAGAGCTGCTTTTACAGAGTGATAATTCTGCTTTTCTGAGTGGGGCATGAAAATCACCTGGTGAGTGGAACTCTCAGTGCTAGCTCTGGCAGCAGTGATGCTACTCAGTCTGTAGCACAGCAAAGCCTCTCTTGGCCCTACCAGGAGTTTTCCTTCACCTCTCACCAGGGTTCCTCCTGTTTCCCTCGAGCTCTGCATTTCAGGGAGGTGTTGAGAAGGGTACACAGCCCCTTTGCAAGGTGCACAAGGGCTGAGAGCTGCTGAGTGAGTGCATCCCACTGGGCACAAGTGTCTGGAGCCAGACTCCATGCTGAAACTGCTGCCTGTTGACTCTGCCCTGCAGCAGACAGAGCAACTGGGAGTCTTTAAAGTCTTTATTAAGATGTGGAGGTGTGGGGGCCCTGCTCTGCCAGCTGCCTTTGTCTAGAGCCAGAAAAGGTCACAGACTTTCTGGCACTGTGAGCAGTGATGCTGTTCCTGATGCAAGCAGTGCTTGAGGTCTCCCTTCCTTCCACAGTCCCAACAGAGCTGCTGTCCACAGGAATCCCAAGGGTGGGCACAGCCAGAGGGTCAGCAGGAGCCATGAGCCCCCAGCTGGGAGTGGGCACCCAGAGGTGAGTGGGTGAAAAGGGAGCACAGATTCAGGGCTGTTCTCTCTCCTAATAAAAAGCTTTTGCTTTTTTTGCATCCACCACTGGATGGTCAGAGAAATCTGCCTGGAGGGCACATTTTCCCAGGCCATGGTGATTTGCAAGGGGTAGAAAGATCTCAGCCTTTGATTTCTAATGCTAACCTGACTTCATTGAACTGTTTTGTTAAACTCTTCATATTGTGTGTTTCCATTATAATAACATGTTGGGTTTAAAATAAAAAAGACCTTTTTAAGATGATAGCAAAAATGTTTCATTCTGTGTCTTTGCCCCTGGTTTCAGCTGCTGCAGCTGGATTAGCAGTAGATGCAGGAGGCTTGGGGAGCCCCTGAATTCCTGCCAGGATGTTCAGCCACCCTGGTAACTTGTGCCATCAGGTGCTTGTCAGGACCAAATCCTTACCCCAGCACAAGAGGGGCAATTGCTATTGCAATCAGGCAGCCAGAGGCAGAGCTGCCCAGATCCTGTACTGGGAGTGAACCTCACATTCTACCACATTTTGGGGGTACAGCTAGCATCTGGCACCTCTGGCTTGGCTGTAGGTGCCAGCCCTGTGCCTGTCCCCAGGTAGGGACAGTCTAGTGTGGAACACCAGCCCTTATCTCCAGGCTTTCCAGTGTGTCACATCGTGCTGCAGCCTGAGACTTGCTCACATTCTGACCTCTCCCCAGATCTCTTGGACTCTCCTCAGGTCATTCTCATAACCAGATTTACTGCTGGTTATACTGGGGGGACTGGAAGGAGCCAAAAACAGCCCCATGAGGCAAACCCAAAGTGTGGACAGATGTTTGTCCTGCCCCGTGAGACAGTGTGTGTGGAGGGGTGGGGAAGAAGATGCTGTGATGAGAAAGCAGCTTGGAGCAGCAGTTCTATTCAGGAAAAATTATGAAGAAACCTCTCCTTGCAGCCATGCAGTTTCAGGGCCCAGATTCTCCCTTCCCATGCCAGAAAGCAACAGTGCTGCAGGGTCAGGAGAGCTCCCAGGAGTTTCCAGGCACACACCCACACATCTTGGGAAATCAGTGGTGGCCCAGCCTGCATCCCTCCCTCCCTCCCTGGTCCCATGGGCTGGCCCTGCAGGGACACTCCCAGCCAAGCCCTGTGATTCATCAGCTCCTACAGTGCAGGGTCACCAAGCTGGCAGTCACAGGTGACACAGGAGGTATTTAGGATGGCTATATCTTTTTTGAGAAGAGCAAATTTCTATTAAATATAGATAACTAAAAGGAATAAAAAGACTCAGCAGAGACCAAGTGGTCTTCAATAGCTGGTGGCTGCTGGTGTTGAGCATCTCCAAAACAACCTGATAACAAATATATCCTCTCAGCAGCAAACCCACTTTGGCAGATCCCACATCAAATAAAATATGTAGATTTTTCATGAGAAGGTTTTTTTTTTTTTATTTTTTGGCTCATTGCTCTATAAAACACATTTACTCAGTCACATACAAAATACATTTATCCAGTTTCTTTAAAACAAACAAAATAACCTCTCCTCTCCATCTGGCCCCTCTCTCTGCTCCTTTCTAGCCTGGTCTGCTTCCCTATTCCTCGCAATATGGAACATGACAGGGTATTTTCAATGCTATTTTTGTCCGTTGTGTCATAGCTTATATTTAAAATAGCATTTAAATCTGCCAAGTAGTGTGGTGTTTTAAACTGCTGTCAGACTGAATTTCTCCTCCTACATACCACAGATTTCAGCTACGACTTAAAGACAGCTGAGGGAAGCTTTTGAGGAAGGGGGGAGGTGGAGGTGGTTGGGGACCAGATTGTCTGCAGGTGTGAGGACAGTCAAAGGATATTAATAGGGTAAAGGGATGCTGGAGAGGGGACACAGTCCCAAAGAAAACCAGGGAAGGTGCATGGGAACTAAATTGCCTTCCCAAAGGAAGCTCTTGCTTGGGACAAAAGGCTGTGATGGTGGGATCATGAGGCTGCACCCAGCAGCTGTGGAAATGGGGGGGTGGTCTCTGGTCTAAGGGTGAAAAGAGAGACCCCCATAAAGGGATATTTGCTCTGCATTTGGGGTTCACCTTTCAGGTCCCAAAAATAGGGTCAATTGAGGCTTTAGTAAGGGCAGCCTTAAGGCAGGGGAGGAGGTTGTGCTGCCTTGCTTGCATTGGGGATTATTCCCCCTTTCTTCATCGTTTAATTTTTGGGACACGGCTGGCGTCTGGAAAGCCCTGGGGTGAAGTAGTACAGTCATTGTCCATGGTCATGGGAAAGGGCCCATTCCCCTTCTTTATGCTTTTGGGGATCTCAAAGTCAGCTGGTGCCTTCCTTCCCTACCATGAATAAACATTGCAGCCATCCCCTGCAGAGCTGGCTTGGTTGCAATCATGCTAGAAACACCAGCCTAACCTTTCCCAGGCAAATCCTGAGCCAGTTCAAACATTCACAACCCCTCTGAAATCATCTCCCACTGAAGGAGATGCTCCAGGTACGGATCTTCTCTCCCATCTGAGCCCAAACCACCTTTGTTTCATATGTTCAGTCTTCAGCCCTTCACTTTAGGTGCTGTTGTGTTCCCTTGATTCCCTGTTGTCCCTTTCACATTTTCCTTTCTATCCGTGGGCACATCCCAGCAGCGTGATGGGTCCTGAGTGGCACCTCCCACCCTCATTGCCCTGCCCTGCTCCAGGAGCATCCTGCCCTGCCTGTCGGTGTCATAAGAGGATGCAGCACGTCACTGCTGGCAGCCACTGGCACGTAAACAGCACAGGGATGGCCAGGCTGTGGTCCCTGTCACTTCGGCTGCCCCCCCACTTCCCTCCCTTCCCCTTCTGGCTGCTCATGTCTCTGCTGGGCTCGGCTTGGCAGCCTGCATGGGAATTGTGGGTACCACAGGGAGGGCCGATGGAGCTGGGAGCATCCCCACACCAAGCCTGGCAGGCACCTGCAGCCCCACCCTGTCTCTTCTTCCCTGTATGATTTTTGGCTGCAGTGGAGGTCTGGCACAGCCCCACCAGAGCAGCTGATGTTCAGGAGGGGTCTCCTCCTGCACCCCTCTCTCCTCTAAGAACTCCACAGACAAGGGGTGCAGAGTCTGTCCCAGTCTCAGCCCTGCACCTTCCCCAGTGCCAATGGGACCCATGCCAGATCCTGATGGCTGCTTGATGCTCCTGGGTGTCTGGAGGGATGGGTATTTCATAAGATGCCCCCAGCCTGCAGGTGACCCTACTTTCCAAAGAAGGTTTGGGTTTCTCTCCTGCAGCTGTCCAAGTCTCATTTCTTGCTCCATCTCTGTTGGTGTCTCACCCTCTCCTGGGACACGTGTGCCTGGCATCAAAATCTCCTACCCATCTTCTTCTGTCAACACCACCTAAGAAAGGGACAGATTGAAAATTTAGCAATGTGTCCTCTGTGTCAATAACTCCCCTTCATCATCTGGGTGGCACAGAGATCTGCTCACCCCTCTTCTCCCTGCTCTGCATGCAGACTTCCTCTCCACCCTCTCCCACTCCACCTTCCCCTTCTGCCTGGAGTTTTCCACTGCTCACCCTTGTTCCCAGAGGGAGAGGTGACCCTTCCCAAAACTCCTTGTCATGTCATGCAGTGCCACAACCCCTGACACATGCCTGTGCCAGCCCCAAAACCACCTCTGTCACCCGTGTGCCAGGATGGCAGAGGCCAAGCTGTTAACACCCCTCAGCTTTCTGGGCTGAGACAGGACAGGCATCAGGATCTCTTCCTTTGGGATCACCTCCTGCCTCCAGTTCGGTCCCATTCTCTAGCTCAGTTCAGAATAGGATCAGGCACCGTGAGTGGGGGTGCCTGGCTGGGTTTGGTTATTTATTCCCCCAAACGGCAAGGCTGGGGAAGGGGTACGGCTGGCTCCACGATTACACCGTGTCGCGTTAATCAGCCGCATTAAAATTCCGAGACAGCTCCTGCCAAAGTGGCTGCGCGCCGTGCAAGGTGGCTGGGAAACGCCGGGAGCCGTGACAGGCAGGCGAAGGCAGACAAAGAGCTCGCTCCGTCACTCCGGGTCTGCTCCGGGAGGAGAAAAGCAGCGCACACACACGCTCCACTCCCCATCCCCGCACAGCCCACGCCGCCCGGCCACACGGATGCTACCAGAAAGCCCTAAGCGAGCACGCGTGCAGTGCCCAGCGAGCTTGCCAGTATTCCAGCCCCATCCCAGGCGATGTCTAGGCTGGATGAGCGTCCTGGCTGACCCCACGGAGATGGGTGGTACCCGCCACGGCGGACTGGGATGTCACGGTGGAGGGGATCACCGGCTGTTCAGCCCCCGGCATCCCATCCCTGCACGCGCGTGTCCCCGTGGGGTGTGAGCCCCCAGGGCGAGGGCCCCCCAGGCCGTGTCCCCCTCCAGAGCCCCTGCCAGCTGTAGTAATGCGTTTTGCCACAGGGTGCCACTATGGCAAAGCTGTAAGGCCGCCGAGCCCTCAGCCCCGTTGTGTAAGGATACCTGGCGTTACTCACGTTACTCGTGGTTTCCTTCTTTCCCTTCGTTCCCATCTCCCCTCATCCACCCCGCAAGGAAACTGCGGCAAGAGCTCCCCAAATATTCCTCCGAAGGGGACAGGGCTGCCGGGTGACCCTTGCACCGCAGGGCAGAGGAGGCGATGCTGCAGCTGCTCTGAGATGTCCTGAGAGTGACACAGTGGACACTGACATGTCATGATGGCATTGCTCTGTCTCCACTAGACCTGGCAGGGAGGAGAGATTTTGGAGGCTTTGTGGCACCTCGTGCCGTGGCAGTGAGTGAGTGGGATGCTGTGTAACACAGATGTCCAGGAACAATACTCCAACCATGCTCCTCTCCTGCATTTGGGGTGTTGGGCTCTGGGCATGCAGCTCCCCGACAAAGGGGGTCTAGCCCCATTGCTAGGGAGCAAGCAAAGGGCCTGGCAAGGCTACAGCCACTCATCTCCTCCAGCTTTTCTCCAAGGATGCATCTGGCCAGCCCTGTCCTCCTGCAGCTGGGCCTGTGAACTGCCTGAGAGAAAGGGGATGCTGCAGCTGGGGCATCCCATCCCATCCCATCCCATCCCATCCCATCCCATCCCATCCCGACACACAGTAGGAGTGAGCAGGCTGGGTCCCACACCCTGAGTTTCTCTTCCCCTGGCACACCCCAGTCCCTTCCCTGCCTCTCCCCAGAAAAGAGGACATGCCAGGGGGCAGCTCAGATCTGCACCCACAGCAGCTCCCTCAGAGACCCACTCTGCAGCCACGCGAGGGGAACAGCACGGCTCACCGAGGAAACGGAGCTGATGAGAGCTATGCAGGATCAGGCCACGAACCTGAGATTTTTTTAGGGTGAAAAGTGCTCTGCAAATGGCAGGCAGTGGGATCTTGAGTGCTGCATCTGCCGCGGGCGGAGAGAAAGAAGATTCTCTTCTTCCCTCGCTAATAAAGTCTGGCTGAAATGACACAGTATAATCAGTGTTTACCTGGGAGTTTACATATGGTTTGTTGTAATTATAGTTTCAATTCCTGCTTTTGCTTTTTTTTTTATTTTTTTTTCCTAACATCTATTTTTCAATCAGTAAAAGTAAATACTATTTTCAGCCCAATGTAATTCTTCCACTCCCATGGCCACAAACACAGCGAGGAGAGCGATTCCATTTGCGCGCTGTGCAATTGAGCAGAGAGAGGAGCCCGGCGGCTGCGGAGCATCAGCGAAGCCACGGCCGAGCAGGGACCCGGGGACATGGGGACGAGCCTCCCCTCCCCACCACGAGTCCCCCAGGGCCTCCACCCCACCTGGCAGGGCTACCTTTGCTGGTAAAAATCAGCACCAGGCCCAGACGTTGCTTCTCATCACATCGGCATCGTTAAAACCCCAAAGCTGCCTGGTCGGAGGCAGTGGGGAAGGGATAAGAGCCATTAGGTGAAGCATCATTTATTTCAGGGCTGGCAAAGCTTTGTTCCAGCTTGGGGATTGAGTTGGCACTAAAA
>VXAX01007135.1:48198-60688 GCA_013399835.1 Leptocoma aspasia | reverse complement strand
CCCATTTTTATGTCTGTGATTTATAACAAATCAAGGATGCCAGTGTCAGGTCCCCTCCTTCACCCAACTATTGTCACACACACACGCTGATTAAAACCACCCGGCCCCCGCCGGTTCCTCCTTGTCCATCCATCAGCTGCTCCGGGGACAAACTTAGACATCCCACTCCTAGCCCACACCTCCATCCGTGCATGTTCTGACACCCTGGGTTTAAACCAATATTGGATATTAATTTGGTGTGCACATACCCACCTTTAAATATCTATAAATAGCTGTATTTATTTATACTATGCACCTAAATCCCTGTAAAAACAATTGGGAGCTTTGTCTCAAGGAGGGATTGGGCATTACTGGGATGCAGAACAAACACGTTGCCCTAGAGACACACGGAGTGTTTCTGCCTCGGCCACTCCAGTTGAATATTTGCCGGTTCAGGCACGGTTTGAACTCGGTGCCAAGGCAGAGCCGCGGCCGGGGGCTGCTGGGCAGCAGGGCAATGCTGTCAAGAAGGGGATTGAGAAGGGACCCTTCTCCTGCCCAGAGGGTCTCAGCCCCTCAGGGGAATCCAGCAGAGGCCAGAAGCCCTGCCTGCACCCCATCCTCATCATCCTCATCTTGGGGTTAAAAAATAGGTGGTGAGGATGCTTCTCCCAGAGCTCTGTCTTTGGCCTCCACTCTCCCACATGCTCTGCTCCCCACCAGGGGAGTTACTGGGGTTTTTACCACCTTGAGAAAGGGCTTTTTTCGCCCTGGATGCACATACTACCCCTCTGAATATCCCTGGGAGCAAAGGGGAATGTTTCAAGTGAGGGTTTTGGGAGGGGGCCCTTGCCCCCGAGGCCCCAGCACGGCAGGCAGGGAGTTGGGGCTGGGGCTGTGGGGGAGCAGAGCCACCCCACGGCAGCCAGGGCTCCCTGGTCTTTGGAGTGCAAAAAATGCCTGTCCCAAATCATTGGGTTTTGTCCGATTTTAATTCAAGGGGTGCTGAGTTTCGGTTTTCCAAAAAAGGAGGAAGAAGGGAGAATATTCACTGGGTCAAGAAAAGCATCCCTCTCCCACCACTGCCTCACACTGAAAAGAAAATTAAAACCCAAGCTGTTTTTTTAAAAATACAATAAAATAATTTTTTTTTTATTTCTCACAAAAAATAACCCAAACAAAACCCCTTCTCACCAATCCCAAACGTGAATATATTTTCTTAGGATATTTCTTAAAAGTCTACCACACACAACCTTTTTCCCCCCAAATTAAGAATGAGCTGGTGTAAACTCTCACCCAAAATATTTATTGCAAGGAACAAAGATATTGGAATCGTCTCCAGTGCTGGATTTCAATTCTTCCTTTCAGCCTTTTATCTTTTCAATCCAAATTTCAGTGACAATAATCCGATTTTGATTGACATTAAAATTATTTATTGTCACATTGTAGCTGTTTAATAAATTGTGCCTGCTTTATTTTTTGGCTTATAAATACTGTATCTTTACTACCTTGGTACTTAATTCAAGGGAAGAAACCACTTCTGAAAGCAGGCAGCAATAGTCTTAGCTCAGGCACAATATAAAAATGCCTTTTTACACACATGAACCTGAGGAAAGAGCTGATTCCACCTTTTTACTAATTTATATATTTTAAGTCTCTCTGGTTTATACAATTTTACATTATTTTCCAATGGTAAAATATGCTTCTGTGAGCTACATGTAAAACGAAGATTATTTCAATCTCCTTTCAGATACAGAATAATTATTTGTCAGGAACATTTACAAAATCAGGAAAACAATTCATGACACTTTCATGATCTAGATTTGAGAGATTTTTCACCATTCTGGGAGTGAGTTCATAAAAAAAAAAGGCAAAAAAAACAAAGCCAGGCGACATCCATTTCAGAGTGCCATTCAAATCTGGGTCGCGTTGCAAATGATTTTCTTTTTTTTTTTTTTTTAATTTCCACAAATTACTGAAAGTTAAAAGAAGCATCAGCCCATTTTACTATTAAAAAAAATAGAGAGAGAGAGAGAGAGAGAGAAAATTTAAAAAAACATGGAAAAATAAACCTTGCAGAATAAACCTAAAGCGGTTCCTTTGCAGAAATATTTCCCTGAATGAAAAATTCCAAGCCTGTGTCCCACATTTTTTTTTTTAGCAGGGGGGTCCTGCCTTTTTGAGGTGGGTGCCAGGGGGGTGCCGAGGGCTGCTGGAGGATGCCAGTGCCCCAGGGATGTTCTAGGGACACAACATCTCATTCTCCTGCCTGCAGCGGGCAGAGGAGGCTGTTTGCCCACTGTCTGAACGCCCTGGAAACCTTTCTGGGGGAGCCTGCTGGCAGATAAAGGAGGAACCTGCCAGGGGAGAGCGGGTTTGTGCCCTGTGCCCGTGACTGTGTGCGTCGGATGGAGGGGCCAGGACCCCAGCTGGGCCCGTGGGAGCAAGGGAGGGAGCAAGGATGTTCTGCAGGATTCAGACTTGGGGATCTCCTGTGCTCACTTCCCAATGCACAGACCCGGTTCCACCCACCAAAACTATCCCAAAGCCCAAATCTACACCTTGTATCTACATGGGTTTGGTTCCATTCCATTATTGATGCTGCTATTTCAGGGCAGTGTCAGGGTCCTGTGGAGAGTCCCCAGAGAAAGGCAAGGCCTTTCCCGCAGGGACACGAGGTGGCCTTGGGGACACAGACTCTCACCCAGTGCCAGAAGGACAGTGGGGCTGCCTTGGGTCTCCCTGCTGATCTTCTGTGCTGCCTCTCCCAGTGCCAGGCGGCCGCAATGGCTCTGGCAGCCACATTTGTTTACGGGCTGAATGTGTATTAAAATGGTTCATTATTTTCCTGACTGGCAGGTTTCCAGGGTCTGTGCTAGTTAATAATTGCTGCCAATTAAACCTTCGCAAAATATGCATTGCAGGGAAGGGGATGAGGGGGGAAACAACACGCGAGGATTTCTCCTGAGCCCACGGATGGCTCGTGCTGCTGCGGAGGAGCCCCATGGTGGCTTGGGGACATGGAGTTGTATCGCTGCTCACTGTGGGAACCTTCCAGGGATGGGGCAGCTGAGCCCCCCGAGATGGGGATCCTTGCAGGGCTGTCACTGAAAATGGATTTGTGTCTTTATGGGGCAAAATTTGCAGCTGGTGGAGGGAACAGAGTAGGATCCACACCAGTGGCCCCCTTGACCTCGCAGCAGCCAGCCTGCCCATCCCAAGCGCTGACCTGCCCACTCACCCTGTGGATGGGTGTTCCCAGCGTGGGCAGTCAGGGCTCAGGACATTGCCCCAACCCCGGGCATCCCACTGCAGCTTCAAGAAGGTTTCTTTTCAAAGGACAACTCCCTCTTTTCCTGTCTTTCCACTTGTTCCCTTCCGCTGCTGGAGCACGCTCTGTCTCTGCAGGCCAGCAGAACATTGCCTCTGAATTCCACCCCGATCCCACTCCAAACCCAGCTCCAGGCACAGCCTGGAAATAAAGCTTTTCTCAGGGGTGAAACAGAAGCAAATCCCCATGTTCCAAAACCCACCTGGGGCTGGGTCTGCCCAGCTCCTTCCACCTGCGACCTCGAGTGTCTTTTACAAGCCACAAAGACGTGAGCACATTTCCCGACCACCGACTGAAAAGCCGCCAAAGAACAGGAATAAAGAATCATTATTTAGAGAACGCTCGCCCCACTCTTTGAAGCTGGGAAGCTCGGCAGAAGGGCTGGGTGTTCAGGCAGGCTGTGGCTATGGGAAGGCTGGGGGGAATGTTTCTCAGATGCTAAAATCGCTCGGAGAGATGCAGGAGCGGGACTGCGTTCGTGGGAAGGACGGCTGACGGGGAACCGCTGCCTTTCAGAAAGGCAAATAATCGCAGCCTAGGTTAGCTCTTCTGTCGAGAGAATAATTGTGCTTCTAAAGGCTCTGATATGATGAGCAGCACTGCTTTGAAATAGAAATAAATACATAAATAAATCAGAGATCTTGGACTGATTAAGGCAATTGCTTCCCTTGCTTTTGCAACCCCTTTGGGTCCTGGTTCCCAGAGCCAATTACATATTTAAAAAGTTTCTCTCTGGGAAAAAAAAAAAAAGAGGACTTGAAACTCTAAAATAAAGTTTTTTTGTGGTTGCCTAATGAACAGCAAGGGCCAGGACAGTTTACAGTTATTAATTGGTTTTAAATGGCTCCAACTCTGTCTTGAACCATCTTTTTGAGCTGACCACAATATGTCTGTGCCCTCCTGACTGCCCCACATGGGGTCAGGGCATGCCAGGCACTGCTGGTCCAGGCCCCTTTGTATGGGTGTCTGCTCCCCCTCCACCCCATGGTCAGTCCTACAAACCCCCCCAGGATCTGACGAGCTCCCACTGCCTCACACAGGGTGCAGCTGATGGGGTGACAAGCCAGGGAGGTGCTGAGGGTGCTCAGCCATTACTTTTCCAAATGAATTCACAATTTCTCCAGCTCTCTGCTCCCTTCTGTGTGACTATGAGGGAGATTTGCTTTGCCACTCCCCACTTTATCCCCCACCTTGGCACACTGCAAACCCCTCCTTGCCACCCAAACCTCGGCTTATTTCTAGGCTCCACATGGCCGCGACATGTGGGAGCTCAGCAGCCGGCACGAGCCCAGGGACTGCCTAAGCTTCTCTTGGCACACCACACCTCACACCACCGAGCACCTCCAGGCACCGAGCAGGCAGAGAAAAGGCTCTATTCTTCACCCAAAAAACTCCCGGGGGGGTTAATTCAGTAAACAGCTTTCTTGCCATAAGGATAGGTGAAATAAATCTTTCTCCCAGCCCAGGGAAGTGCAGAAACGCCACCCCTAAAGGGAGGATGGGCTCGAGCCATGGGCCTCCTTGAATGTCTTCTTCCTGTAAACATGCATTATTGATAGCAGAAATTATGCTGGATTGGTTTTGGGATGTAAGGAAACGCTGGAGAATATTGATATTTTCCCGAGTTGCTTCCAAACCTATTCTTGGGCTTGAACGTGTTGCGCGTGTCATCTCCAATGAACAGTTTTGAGCTTTAATTCAAAAAATAGCACGATGTTTATAATACTATATAAGGTTTTCTCCTGGCTGTACGCACGGGATTATATATGTGTCGGTGTGTGGGTGCGGATGTGTGTGCAGGGATGTAATGAGACAAACAACTCAATCTGGAGCCGGTGGGGAGGAGGAGCTGCACACGCAGCCCCGAGCAGGCTGGTTCCCACAAAGGCTGGTTCCCTTTGGTACCAATTCGGTTTCTTTTCTACCAGCCGTCAGAGTCGTCTGAACAAACACGTTATCATCGGGACCGATCCGTAGATAAACAGGCGATGCTGTTGTAGGTGCAGGAATACACCTGGGGGTGTGTGGGGAGGTTTATTCTCCAGCTGTTGAATGCCGGAGATGGGCTGGTGCATGACAAGATGCCAGACGCTTTTCAGCACATCAAATCCACATCTCAGCACTTTTCATGGAGCGGAGAGGAAACAGTAATTAAGCGACAGGACTTACACCACTTCTGCGCCGGAGTCTCGCTGCATCCCTTTCAGCTCTGTGCACGTGTGTGCCGGCGGGCCCCACTATTCCAGGTGCAGCCTCACCCCTTCTTAAACACGGTCCCGATGGGGTTTTTTTTATAGCAGATGAATTATTCAGCAGAAAAAGTGTTTCCCCCATTCCGGGATTTTCCTGCTAACACCTTATTGGTCATTTCTGTCGGTCCCTGCCCAGCTCTACTGGTTTTATAAAATGCTCTGGAATAATACTGGGAATAGCAGCGTGTGGGAAGGAGAAAGGTTTTTATCTGCATGGGGTCTTCCATCTCCAGCTCTGTTTCTATGGATATCTGAATGGAGTTTATATTTATCTCTCCCGTTTGAGCCATGTGTGCAACTTTGGAGGAGAAGGAGGAGGCCAAGAGCAGAGCTGCCCTGCTGCTTGCTCTGCTGAACCCTGAATCCTTTTGGTCAGCGGTAAGAGCATCACCCAGGTGGTCAAAATCGGCCAAAATGCCACTAAGGCAAGGGGAAACTGCAGAAATATTTGAGCAAGAGCTTAACACAGCAGCAGGCACTGCGTCCAGCAGGGAAGTGGCCCCTCTGCCACTCCCAGACACTGGTCAGGGATGGCAGGGCAGGAGCATCACTCCTGGTCCCCAGTCGCTGGTCCCCAGTCCCTCATGCAGCTGCCCTGTAAACGGCCAAATTTCCTGGGAGCAAGGGATTTTCCATCTGTCACAGTGTCCTTTGCTGTCAGGAGAGAAGTCGGCACAGCCCTGGTGCCGGGGGGAGCGTGCCGGGTGCCGGAGCAGGTAGGAGTGGGAAGGCGAGCACATGACTCGGCCTGGCCCCAGCGCACCAGCTCCCAGAGCATTACCATGATGGCTCCATCATTAATTGATCAATCACTGGATGACAGTTAATTAAGTAGAAAATAAAGCTGCTCTGCCCAGCCTGGCATTAGTAGGCAGCGGCATTAAGATTTCTGGAGTACAAGGGGGAAATTAAAAAACAAAGGCACAGCTGGAGGAATAACCCCATCGCTGGTGGCTGGGGGTGGCAGCCTGGCACGACGTTCCCTGGGTCAGGATGTGCAGTCAGTCCCTGCACAGCAGCGATGGCTGGTTCGCGGCTTCTCCCCTTCCCAAGAAACTGGATCTCACCTGCTGCCCTCCAGGCATAACCCCCATTATCCATGTGCCCCTTTCTCGACAGCTCTGGTGCTGCTGCCCAGGCACTGGCCACTGGCCACCAGGCCCTCACCAGCACACAGATCTGCGAAGGGGTTTTTCCTCTCAATCCTGTTTTCTCCTCTCTCGGTCCTGCCTTGTGAGCTAATCCACAGAGAGGGTGGGGAAAGAGAAAGCCAGAGAGAAAGCATCCTCCTGCCCCCATCTCATGTGCCCAGGATTGTCTTGATATGAAAAATTATGGTTTTTGTTAAAAACTATTACTAATGAGGCGTCTTTCCTGCCCTTAATTGTTGCCAAGGCGATGACCCCAGCCAGCCATCTTTAATTAACTTAGACTAGATCTCCTGAAATGAGTTCCTCGGGTAAATTGCTCGCCACAGCTTTCAGGCACGGAGCTGTGTTTGCCAAGGCCGCCCGCTCCGGCACACTGCCACAGCCACCGGCAGAGGTGATGGCACAGGCTGGTGTCCCCAGCTCTGCCTCCCCTTGCCACCGTTTGGCAATCCCAAGGCAAATCGGTAGAAACTCAGAGTAATCTGGGGATGAGGATGGAGTGACTGATGCCTGACCACAGGGAATGGGATGAATGTGGGCTTCTCTATAAAATGAGAATTCACCCTGGCTGCTGGCTTCTCCCATCACAGGGGCTGTGGGACCGGCCGCACGGTGGCTGGCACCTCTCCAAGCGAAAATCACATTTCCTGCCTGACAGATAACGTCGGTCAAGAGAATGCCAAGGACGATTCCTGAAAATGCCATAATTGTTTTAATCTGATGGCGGATAAAAGATAATGATGCTAACAATATTTAAACGTAATTATAGTTTCCTGCGGCTGTTGGGCTCTCTGAACCCTCTCCACTCAAGTGGCTTTGTTTACGAGCGGCTCAAATAAGGCAGGGCCCCCTTTCTTCCTCTTCACACCTGCACCTCCATCAAGGCAGAGGGTGGACACGTGCCAGGGGCTGGATCTCCTGCAGGGACCAGCACTGGCCAACTCTGCAGCCCCTCCGGGTTCTCCTGTTCTGGGCTCACCATCATCCATTCTCTATCTCCTGGGATGTGATGCCTGTCTTGGAAAAGGGACTGGGATACTTGGACCGTGGCAACTGCCAGAAGAGAAGGATCTGTGTGGGGAGTTTTAGGGACAGGTGGTAGAAGTAAATCCCCCTGTCAGGGTGGGGCAGGCATTTGGTGGCTTGTTTCTACCAGTCACTCATGTAAAGGCTGTGGCGCCCTATAGCCCCCAGATCCCATCCTCAATTCCTCTTCAAGGTAAACGCCCCAGCATTGACATAAAACGACAAAGCAGGACAAAGGGAATTTCTAGGAATGGTTTGCTGATGATAAACAAATAAAAAGCACCAGAGGTGGATGTCTGGGGGCTTGCAATCTGCAGGAGAAGAGAATGGAGGAAGAAGAAAATGGTATGAATCCTTACATTGAAGACCGTCCTACACTGGATACTGTTACCATTATCTCAAAGAAAATCTCCCAGTCTTATGGGGGCCTGGATGCCCCAGTGGCCCCGATAGCAGGAGGAGAGGTTGCAAAACAGCTTGACTGAGTGCACAGAAACAAGCAGCGAGAGAAGATGGGATTTAGGCGAGGCTTTTGGAAGAAGTTAAATATGAAATGGCTATTTCAGTAGCTGTAGTTTAGCCTCCTGTGTGAATCGGTCTTTGTAAATAGGAATGGAGGATAGCCAACTTCCCCAAAAGGGCTCTACGGGGGGTCCGGAAAACCACAACGTCCTGAGTTTAATGGGGAAAACAGATAGAAATGGTAACAAAGAATGGGGAGAAACAGCAATAAACCTGATTGTTTGGTAAATAAGGCTGAGCCTGTTGCCGAGAAGGGAAGTTTGAAAAGCAGCCGGGGAATGAATAACCGGTTAAAAGTTAGGAGACAAAGTGGCATAACAAACCCGAGGGGTTCCCAGCTCAGAGCAGTCAGTGCCGGAGCCCCCGCAGCAGGCAGGAGCGCGAGCCTTCGGAAGTGCCAGGGAGGAGGGAGGAAGTAGCAACAGGACAATAACCACTGCTCCAACCTAAGATCTGGCACTGTGTAGAGGGCTATGGAAAGGAACTCATCCTGCTAATGAGCTTGGCCTTCAAGTAGAGGAGGAATTCAGTGTTGAGCACAGAGAAAATAAATCCATTACCTACATGGCAAGGAAACAGCTACATCCATGGAGGAAGAGTGCTCCAAGACATGGATATTGAAAAGACTAGCCTGGGCACTGGCAAGAGCCAAGAGGTACATGGCATGTTAGGAATGACTCAGGATAGACCAGAGGAGACAGCAGGATAGGTGAGGAGTAGGCTCACCCTGTGCCTTGTGGGCTGCTGCCTCACTGAGGGCATCCCACAGGGGCTGGGGAGGCAGTGGGGCAGGGCAAGGAGGCATCTTGGAGTTGTGCAAAACCTGCTGTCTGAGGAGGAATTAAATAGAGTCCAGCCTGCAGAAAGAGGGGCTCAGATGCTCCAGCTGAATGCCTGGCACAGGAAGCTGCTTTGGCAGCTGCCTGGGGTGCTGCAGCCACCAAAAGTTTGGAGGGGTTGGAAAAGAAATTGGAGAGAGCAGAGAGGTGCCTGGCTGCTGGAAAGGCAATGAACGAGCTGGGGCTGAGGACTCTACAGAAAGTAGGGCAAGAGCAGGAAAGAAGGTGTCCCCTCCCCATCACTGTCCTGTGCCCTGGCCTGGTCTGGGACACCTCTGGGGAGGAAGGGAGTCGTCTCCAGCGCTGACATGGGTTTGGGGGTGGCCCGGGGTCCTCCACTTGTCCCTGGAGCATCTCTACCGAGCCAGGCACGAACCTCGGTAGGGGACCTCTTTCCTACAGCACCAGGAAGGATCTCCTCCCTCCCAAAATGCACCTCCAGGTTTCCCAGCGTCTCGCCCCCACCCCGCCGGGAGAGATTGTTACCAGTTACCCCGTTCTCCGTGGAAATCCACGCGAGACACACAGGGACCGCTCTTTACACGACACACATCACAACGATGAGTGCCCATCCTTTTTGCCCCTGCAGGACCGAGACGCCAGTGGCGGGGGTGTGTCCCGAGGAAATCCGGCCCTTGCTCTCTCCCGGCCCCGCAGCCCACGGCCACAGCCAAGAACCCGCTGCCGTAGCCACGCGTGGCCGGCGCAGCGCGTCTCCACGGGCTCGGCGCAGCCCCGATGGGGCGCGTTGACATCTGTAACCAAACTCCGGCTCCGGCAAAGGCAGGGCTGCCCGGCCAGGCGGAAAATTAACACTGACATTGAGTTTAATTAAACAAAACAACCAGGCTGCGAGCTGGAGCGGGGACGTGGCAGCAGCTGGAGGAGCCGGGCTGGGCGCGGTTCGGGACCTCCACCCGCCGCCGCCCCGCCGGGACGAGCCGACCTCGGCCTCTCGGAGCCCGGCATGGCTCGGGAAGCCGAAGCTGGATGGGCGGCCCGGCTTCCCCGCCGAAACTGCCGGCCAGAGCGGGGAAAACAGCATTTTCCTTCCCCGTTTTGTCCGTCTCTTTACAAAAAGACGCGCGGGGCGCAGCACGACGGCGGAGGCCCACGCGTTTCCCTGCCCCGGCGTGGAGCAGGACGAGTGCCCGGCGGTCTGAGGTGCGGGGGGGAGGCGAGGGACGCTCCAAGGGCCGGATTTCGTTGAGTGGAATTTGGGGAGCTGCTGACCGACTGACAGCCACCCCATCACCAGCTGCGGCCCCGTGCCTGTCCCCGGCCCTAAAAACAAGAGGTGGGGAACGGTCTGATCCGGGCAGGGAGACCCCGGCAGGGCATTTCCCGGCCAGCTGCTCCCCGGCGGGCACCAGTCGCACCAGTGTCACCAGTGACACTGGCGCTTGCCATGCCTGGGCAGCGGAGCTCCGGGCAGCGAGGAAGCCGTGCCCGAAGGGGCCGTAGTTTTACGCCCCTCGGCTCCGAGGTTGGCTATACGAGGCAGAGCCGTCCTGCCCGTTGCCCTCTGCCTGCTGCCCGCCGCCGACCGCCCCTCGCACCGCAAGTTCCTCCGCGCAAGAGCTGAAAATAGCGCGCAGCACAGCGCAAGGGGAGCATGGGGCGGCCTCCTCCGGCCCCCCGACAGCCGCAGCGCTGGTGTCCGGTGTTTGGGGCTGTTTCTGTCTGAACCCCCAACAGCTCTCTGCCCCCCTCCGGGAGCTCCCCCAGCGTCAAAGACCTTCGTGCTCTATCCAGCCCTCTGCGTTCGGGTCCTGGAAGGTGAGGGCTGATCCCTCTGCCGTCGGCCTCCTCCTCCTCCCAGCTCCCAGTCCATAGCTTTGGGGCTTTAGTCTGGTCATTTTATTTTATTTTATTTCACTTTTTTTTTTTCTGGGGGGAGGGAGGGCGTGTGAAATGTCGGCTTTGAAGGATATTTGTAATAACATAACCAGCAAAATGAATGTCATATTTTTGCTCCAATGAATTGGATTTCCTGAAATATTGTCTCCGTAATGATGCCTTTAGGCTCCTCTGGATTAGATAACTCTCCAACCACATCAAGAAGGCTAATTATCCCAAAGCCACTTTCCCGGCGTTTCCACATCTATTTCACACACCTATGTATATCTATATTCAGAGGCACGGCGCTCTCACGGCAGGGCCGGGGCTGCCGCTCTGCAGGGCCGCTCACGGGAGGGGACAGGTCCCCCGCGCCCACCGCCCCTCGTGTCCCCGCGCCCGGGGGAGCCCCGTCGAGCAGCCGTGACGACACCAAGCCCGACTGCCCCGCCAGCCAATCCGCGAGCCCCGAGCGCGCCCGTCAGCCCGCGCAGACCAATGAGGGGCGGGCGGCGCGGCCCCGGCGGGATCCCCTCGACGGCTCGAGGCTCCCGGGGGCCGCTCTGGGTCCCTCCCGCCCCGCCGGGACAGATTGTCACCCGCATCTCCCGGCGCGGGGAGTGGGGGACACCCGCGGGGCCGTGGAGGGCCGGGGCACCGCCAGGTGCCGGGGTTGTCCCGTGGGGTTGGGTCACGCTGTCACAAGCGCGGGTGTGGGAGGGGGCGAGACCCTCACAGAGCGGTGGAGGCGCGATGCGTGGAGCCCCGAACAAAGGACGGGGGGTTGTCCCGGTCCCAGCGAAACCCCAGCGCTCCGGGGGTGCGGGCAAGGCCGCCCCTGCACGCTTGCGGGCGGAGCCGAGGCAGCCCACGCGTGGGTGCCCCCGGCGCCCCCCACCCCCCTGCTCCGCCCGGAGCGGCTCTCTGTCCCGGCTCTTTGCTTGGGCCGGGGAGTCTGTACTTCGGGATTATTCAGCTCCTGCAAGTTTTTTGTTAGGCGGCCCTGAAAGGCCTCAAAGGCTGGGAACACCATTCTAATTACGGGGAAGCACAGCTTATTTAGAAGATAAAAAGAGACTTGTAGTCTCATAACAGCTTCTTATATCCGTCAAATAAGGATCTCTAATGACGGGGTGAGAGCCAGTGAATGCCTAAAACAAACTAAAAAAAAGGAGTGAAAATAAAGCAGCCAGGGGCTTAAGATATATTAAATTACCCTGATTAGGAATTTAGGCCGTGGCTCGAGTCTGCTGGAGAGGCTGGCGAGGGGGGGGGACGGAAAGTGCTGCTATTCATTTCTGGGGAGAGGGGTCAGTAGGTCGGAGGAGTTCACAGGGCCTGGCTCTATTCTTATGCTAACAGAGAATACAAGCGCTGGCCTGGAAAATAGAAATGAATTTGCAATAATCCGAGCCCCTCTGTTTGCAAGGCGAGCGGCTCTATAGCTAATTGCAGCCCGGCCTCCCCCGCCTCGCTGCGGACAGTTGTAACGATGCATGGGAGATTAGAGCCCGAGGGGCTTGGGGGGGGGGATTTAAGCCGTCTCCCCCC
>VXAX01007135.1:3894-41034 GCA_013399835.1 Leptocoma aspasia | reverse complement strand
CCCCCCTGCTCCGCAGCCCCCGCTCAGCCCCCATTAGCATCCCCGCGCCCGGCCCCCTGCCCAGCCTTGAACTTGGCCATGCCGGGCTGCGCTCCTTCTGCCTGCCTGGGCTCGCACAATGCCGGCCTTGACCCATTGTTTGCTTTTTTCGGATTTCAGCTGGGAAAGCGGCCACCTCGCGCAGCCTGCCCCGAGCACGCCGGGAGCGGGGCACAATGGGGAACCCTGCTCTGCAGGCAGAAGGGCTCCAAATCATTTGAGAGACATATTCATTATATTCTTTCACGGGGGTCTGTTTGCATTGGGTTTAGCGGTTACTTCCCAGACGGGGTTCAGACCAAATAAAGATCATTGAGCGGCGAGGGATTCGCTCGGGCTTTCAGGGAAATGTGCCTGATGCGGGGCACGGCGCAGCCCGCCTGCTTGGCTCTCGGCTGCTCCCGCTTCCCTGTTGATTTGCCTGGGTTTGTTTTGTGCCCATTTCCTCCTCCATCTCGAGACTGCACCAAATCACACGCTCACTTTTGCAAAAGAGAGAGTTTATTTTCAACAGTGCATGGGGTTGGGAGGATTTGAATGGGAGAGAATTACAGGCAGTACATTTCTCTTACAGGAACAGAGAGGGTGCAGTACAACAGCAGCAGGGCTGCCTGGCCTGGACAGGCTCATGGTCCTCTGGGTCCCAAGCACAGTGCCTTCAGGAAGACTGCACTCCCACAGCTCCACAGACCCAGGGATCAATAGCAGCAAGGGCCGAGCTCTGCTCCATGAGCAAAGCCAGCGGCTAAAAGCTCCCTCCAAACTTCACACACATGGTATTTCACCAGATGAGACAGTGACTGGCTCAGGTCTCTCTGCCTAAGCACTTTGGTCCTGCTCTGGGGTATTGAGGGCACTGAAAGCAACGTACAGGAGTGATGTGGGATGATCCCTTGGCTCCCTGTGTTGCCCTGGCTCCCTCCCCATGCTGTGTTTCGAAGTGATGCAGAAATCCACTGTGTTCACGAGACAAAGCTGTCTCCTCTCTGGGGCCACTGGAGAAGCAGGTTGGGACCCTCCTGGAGAAACTCGGAGAAGTCAGACGGCAAGTCCAGGCAGGTGGTAGCCAACTGGAAGAAGGAACTCACAGGCTTCAAAAGTCCCTTGTCCACTCACTGGGATCTAGGAAGGAAAGAAAAAAAATGGAGTGGTTATGATCTCTGTCAGAGAAATGGTTCAGTAGCACTTGGCTGAGAACAGACCAACTTGTCTCTGGGGGAACAGAACTCCAATTCTCTTTCCCTCCCTACCACATGTTTCTCATGGCTCTGGACCACCTTACCCTCTTCCTTACCGGGAACACTGTAGTCCCCAAGATGCCAAGCTTCCCCTGCACCCTCCTCAATCCCCTACCTCTGCCCGCCCCGCACACCACCAGCCAGGGGAGGGCTCACGGCTTGTCCTTCCTCCCTAGGCTTTGGGGCATGGGATTACTCTGCATGTCAGAGGCACTAAAGGCACAGCCCTCTGATGTTTTAATCTTCGTGTTAACTTTCCCTGCCCTCGGCGCCCTTGCCTGACTGGAGAAAGTGATACCAAGCCACCGAGCTGGAGCCGAAGCTGTGACGCTCAGCCGAAGTCCCCTTCTCAGCTTTCCCCACGCCCCCCGTGCTTTGCCCCGCACATCTTGCACCTTGCAGCACGTTCTCCTCCCTTTTTCCTGATTTTTTTCATCTATTTCCTTTACACTTTATCCATGTTGAGTGTGTATTCCCTAGCCTTCAAACCAACCCCATCCTTTTCCTATCTTCCCTTTGCTTTGCCCATAAACTGTTACACTGGAAGGAGTAAAGACTAATATAACAAATCCTTGAGTACACTTGCAAAAGGAACCATCAGCTGGCTAATTTATTCTTTTTATTGCATCAAATTGTAATTTTATAAAATATTGCAAATTTTATAAAATATTTGCAAGCCCATTTTAAGAGATAAATCTTCTGTGTGGCTCTCTAATGAGCCACCCTGGGAGTAGCTGGCATGTGATCTGCTGTAGGTCGCACCGCGACGTTCCTGGGCTGTGACTGGATGAACCACCGTAACTCTTTGAACTGTGCAAATACTCTACACTCTGGGGTCCAGGCTGCAATTTTCATGGGTATTTTTTCTCTCTCTTAAAAATAGATCTTCTGTAACCCCTTTATTGCAATATTCATAAAGCATTTGATGGAAATCTAAGGAAAATCCCTTTCCTTCTGCAACTTTGAAGCAAGCCTAAAACTTAAGAGAGGCAGAGGCCAAACCCACCACATGTGCCTGGGTTTGGGGAAGGACCACGGCCTGTGTCTGTCTCTGGGTGCTGAGAGGACAGACCCCATGCTGCGTGTGTTTAGGGAGACCCAGGCTGCAAAAAGCCAAGGTTCAGCACTTCTTTATCCTGTGTGAGATTAGGAGTCATCCCGAATGTTCCCCCAAGCCTGGAAAGGATATTGAGGTCAGGACAGATGAGATCTGAATGATGGTGGGTGCTTTCACAAGCCTAGGAGAGGAGGAGGCAGCTGAACCCTTGTTCTCACCAGGGGAAAGCCTTTACCTGGCAGGTAAAGTCCCCTGTCCTGGGCAGGGACAGTCCCTGCCCTCTGCAGGGACAGGCTGAGCTTGCTTTGGCCTACAGAGAAGCTCCTCTGTAGTGTGGATAGAAAGGATGCTCGTTGGTACCAGACATCAACCCAGCCTGGAAATCACCTGCTGCCTTGCCTGGTGGGCTTGAAACTTCTGGCACTCAGTAACTGAGGGCAGGAGAGGCTGGAGCAACTGATTTGACATAAGCTTCAGGAAAACTCAAACCTCCTGCACGTACTTTCTCTCTGGGCAGAGTTCAGCCTTGCACTGAGGATACCTGCAAAAATAGGGCTCCACCAGGATCCAGTTCCAGCCTCAACGCTGTCTTCCCTCTCCAATGCCCTGCACAGGGAAAACATCCCTCTGTGTGTGGATTTACTGTCCATGTTCTTTTTTTTTTTAAACTGAATAAACAATTAAAATTATAGCTCAGCCTCTGCCCCAACACTTGCTCCTGTGCCTCCTTGTGCCCTTACAAAGCCAGCACTGAGGTTTATATGCTGATAAACTGCCCTGCCACAGCAATTCTGGGCGGTGGGAAGAGGAAAAAAAAAAACCTCAAATAATGGTAAATGGATGCAGAACACTCTGCCTAATCAGATTCCTGTCCCCTATTGAGGCCAGGAAGGAGGGACCCTGCTCCTCCCCTGCCCTCAGCCCAGCCTCCGCTTCACCGGCTCACACGGAGAAACTTTCTGGACAATTTAATCTCGACAGGGTGTTACTTAGAAAAACCTTTTTCACTGTCAATTTTTTTCCCCCCTCCCTTCCCCCCCCCCTTTTTTTTTTCTTCCCTCCCAGCCTTGATTGAATTTTGCAAGCCCCTGATATCTTTCTTTTTTGTAGGGATGCACGCTGCTTATGCAAATACCAGCCTTTCATACCAGCCTCCCTGGCTCAAGCCCTCCAACTTGAATGTGACCAAAAGCTGTGCTCTCCCCTGCTAACTCCTTAGCACAATTACACCTCCATTCTGCTCCAGGGGCCCGGGGAGGGGGAAAAAAAAATCATTTCAAACTAATAACACGTGCTGTTTGCTTTGGATAATTACAAGGGAGCTTCAGCTTCTAAGAGCTATGAAATATTCTGTTCAGCAGGGCGGGAGGGAGGCTCCGTGTTACGCCTACGCCGCGAGTTTTATCTCCTGACGGAGATGCTCGCGCGGCCTCTCGAGGCTCCCTCCATCTCGTGCTCATCCTCTGCACCTGGGCAAGCATTTACATTTCCTACGGAGCAACTTCTCGGTGCTTTGGGCTACAGGAGAGAGGAGAAGGCGCCTGACATTTTCCTTATCTCAAGTTACAATTTCCTGCAAGCATCAAGATAATAAAACATCTGAGATGGGCAAGATGAGCGAAATGAATGCGTCGGCTGAGTCTCCCGCAGCAGCGCGGGAAGGGCCGGGGAGAAAGGACACCCGGGGGATGCGGCTGCTCCGCTGGCTCTCGTTTGCATCGTGGCCCTGACGTTATTGTCCTCCTGCCTTGTCTGCTGGGGAAGTTTATATGGAGGGCTTTTGCTGGGGCGAGGAGGAGGAGGGGAGTTTTCCCCAAAAGCACCCAGGAATCTGTCAAAAGAGGGACAGAAAAGAGAAGAAGAAGAAGAAGAAGGAAGACAGAGAGTGGGAACGTCAAGGACCCCTGACTAATGAATAGCAAGTTTGCCCTTGAACCTCCCTGGGCTTTGCCATTCCCAGGCTCCAAACAAGGGCTGATGCATGCTTGGGCCCAGCTGCAGGGGGACCGGGCTATGGTTCATCTCAGACACTTTGACAGCCCGGGCCTTTTCCCCACATAGCTCAGACTCGCCTAACTACTCCCCTGGCAACAGCTCAGTGCAGGAACCTGCGCTGAGGCCCTGCCTGCTGCATACAGAAGTACGAGGAGGAGGAGGGGAGCCGCTGGGAGAAATTAGCTAGAGACTGGCTTAACCCATCAAATGCTGGGCAGGCGTTGCCAGCCCCAGCACTCTTTGCTCAGCCCCAGCACCCTCCACGCACCCCTGAGTGCTCACTGGCCAGTATCTGCAGTGGAGCTGGAGAGGGGCAGAGTGCAGAGTCTCTGTGTATCACAAATCCCACGACCTGCTGCCTCACCATGACCTAGTGTTTTGGACCTCATGAGTCGGGAGGTCCTCATGGTGCCAGGGATGTAGAAGGGAGCCAAAGCAGCCAGCTGGAAAAGGCCACCAGACACCGAGAGGAAAGGGCCTCTCCCCAGTGTGGTGGGACAGGGCATCCCTCCCTGCCAGCCAAAATGAGGGCAGGGGCTGGATGAGAGGCACAAAGTTGCCCTGGATGCTCTTTCTGCATTGCAGATCAAAGGCTGAGGACGAGCTGGCCTTAGGGGTCTGCACTGAATGGCTGGAGAGAACAGGCACAAGCACCCGGCGGCTCTAAAATGCGACCCAGAAATGTTCCCACATCCCAGCCCCATATAAATCAAGGGGGGAAAAAAGGGGGAGCTCCATCCCAGCCTCTGTTTTTACAGAGCATCTTTCATGTGCAGCCCCTGAGAGAGAGCTTTGCCGAGCTTGTTAAGGATGGCTCCTGCGCCAGGCAGAGAGGGGGACGCACCATATGGAGAGGAGAAAAAGAAAAGGGGACACTGAAAATGGAAAATTATGCAAAGCAGGAGGAGAGGCACTGGGGGAAAGGGGGGAGGGAGGCAGCAAGGAGGTGGGGGATGGGGAGACAGGAGGCTGGAAGGGAGCCCTGACTTGGGGAACACCATTAGCTGGCACTGGGGCTGTGTGAGGAACAGAAGTTTCCTGTGACCAGGTGCAGGACAGCCCTTTGTACCCCTGGGTGCTGTCACTGGAGAGCAGTTTTCCAGCCCGGCCTTCCCTAAGAGGGTCTGGACTGTGCCAGGGTGATGCCCGGCTGGACTGTGGTGGGTGCATTCTGTTTCTGGAGTTGTGCTGTATTGGGAGACACAGAGAAATGGGGTCCATGATGACCTGCTTCAGAGGTGTCCTGAGGACCTCTGTTACTATAGCAATGAGGTTGCAAGCAAACATTATGGTCTTTTGGACAAGAGTTTTGCTTGTCATCAATCACAAAAACCAGACTCATGCCAGGGCATTGTAAGAAAAGACTCTGGTTAACAGCAACAACAGCAAGGGCCCAAACTGCCCTTGGGTCTCAGCTGCCCGTGCAGTGAAGGTGGATGCTTAGGTGAGTGAAAGGAGAATCCGAATTCAACTGCCAGAGCTCTGCCTTTCCCCTTGGACCCTGCAGAGTCCTGGTGCTGCAGGGCGAGTTGCAGGCCCAGTACGGCTCAGGGATGCTGCGTAAGAATTCCAGTCCAGGCTTGTGTTACTGCCCAGCTTGTGCTCAAACTCCAGCACTGGTCTAACGTGGTGTTTGGAGAAATGACTTAGCTCTTCCCAAGCCCAGGTGTAGAGCTCCTTTTCCCTATCCTGGAAACACTGGCCACCTTTGAGGAAACCACCCACCTTGTCACTGTGCCAGCTTCTTTTTCCCAAAGCCACTCTGTGCCCCAAACTTGTGGCACTCTGCTGGCTCCCTGTCATGGGCCATGACCACCTTGCACATCCTCACTGGGTGCAAGCCCCTTTCTCCAGCCCATCTTTCACCCAGTAAGGAAAGCCACCCACGCCCGTGCTCAGTGCTGGTTGCTCTGTAACTCCTGCTTTGTCCCCTCCATGCCATTCCCATCTCCCTGTTCAGTGGCTTTTGTTCAGAGCAGTCAGTGTTTTTCCTTCACTCTCCTCAGCATTGCTCAACATCCAGGAACACAAACTGCTCCTGGCTCCCACCTCTCATCTCTCTTGGCCCTGTCACAGCCTTTGATCTCATACCCGTATCTACCGCACCGCTCCCTTTTCTAGCTCCTTCTGTTTGTTCCATCAGGAAACCTTCCCTTGCTGCATCCCAAATGGCTCTCTCCAATAAACCCATCTACTGTGCTTCCCCCCATTTACCCCTGGTTAATTTACCATCAGCCCTATGCCCCTAAATCCTCATTTCAGGCAGGTGTGGGGAAGATTCACGTGAGGCCAACGCACAAGAGGGGCTGGTACAGAGACAGACGTGGGCCTGTGCCTGCAGAGATGGGCACGCTTGCCCTGGCATACACGTGCTCCTGCCTGCACATGCCAACACCTACATGTTCCTGCCCACGTTCCCGCTGCCAGATCCAAGGCTGTGGGATTTCAAGGGGAGCTCTTGTTCTCTAATGGGGCACAGGCATTATCTGCACAGCACGGCTGCAGGTTGGGATTTGGGCTGTTTGGTCTCACAGGCACTAGACTAAAAAGATGCCGTACCTGTTTAGTTTCTTCAAGAACCATGCCCTGGAGTAAGGCTACATGTGTTGGCCAGATCCTCAGTAAAGCCCTGGAATAAGCTGTAGGCACTGAAGAGGATTCATCTAAGCAGCATACAAAGAAAAATAGCAAAAAATAAAGTTCACGGGGGCACACGAAAAACAGAGCTTCCACCCACAGAGCAGCTGTGTGGGGCTCTGGAGACAGGCAGGCAACGTGGGAGATGTTTCAGAGCTTGCTCTCAAAATGATGCATTTGCAATCGCTTCCCTTCTTCAACCACTGGAGGTACACTGAGCTACCTGCCCTGCAGAGACACAGATTTCAATCTTCAGGCACAGGACTCTGTCCTGGGCTGCTTTAAGGCTGGCTGGCCCTTGTGGCAGCATGATGCAAAAATGAGATGTGCCTTCGTGGGAGAGGAAGAAGAGGGATGTACTCTATCCCTTGGTATTCTGACACAGGCAAGAAACTGCCCCTCCATGAACAAACCCAGGCAAAGGGGCTGTTTGGTGTTCTCACCGCAACTTCCCACCCACTAGGAATGGGTGGTGTGGGGAGAGCAGATGGGATTCAGGGTGTCCTTTGGATCAGGCTGGCCTCAGCTGCTGTGCTGGAAGCTGAACCGTTTCCAGGGAGGATATGGCAAGAACAGTGAGTCCTGCCCAAGTGACGGTCCAAAGCGCTGGCACTTCGTCCTGATTCAACCTCGCCCCACATTCCCGCCCTTGGCTCCCATCCAGGTTTCTTTCTCCTTGACCCATCTCCATCAAAAGAAGTGCTGTTATGAGTCTCTGCTCTGAGATTCTAGTCTACAAATAGAAGCAGAGCAGCACCTGCTCCAGAGCTGAACATTTCCACTAAACCCTATTTTGCTGCCTGTCCCGGCTAAAGAAATCTTTTGGGACTGTGTCACTTGTATGAGATATTAAATATTTCAACCTCCAGCAATACAAGATGCTGAAATGATACTGAACTACACAATTGCTGTATGTCCCTGCACTTCCACCTTGGCTGCAGAGATGCCCCACAAGGGCTCAGCTCCAGCAAATATTTCTCCGGACAGGGACAGGGAGTTGGCTGCCTTGAGCACTGGGGCCGATGTGTTTATCGGGCAGCAAAGCTGGCCCTGCCATCTCTCCCAGGGAAGCTGTGCCATGGGAGCTGCTAAAACAGCATTTCATTTCCAAACAGGGCCCCAGAGACCTCTTGTGTGAAGGATTCAACAGAGCGAGGCGGGGTAGAGCAGAACAAGGAGACACAACCCAAGGCTAAAAACAAGCCAGACCCCAGGTTTGATGGACCTTATTACTCTGCACCAGGGTTCAGGCTGGCCTGTCCCCCTGAATCAGTGCCAATCTCTCCTGGGCCGCCACTGATGGGGAAATGGCGAATTGGGATTTTTTTCACCTCCTTCTTCCCCCATTTTCCCTCCCCTAACTCCTTTTCCGCATCATAAGCAAAGTCCTAATAAAGCTCCCATCCCCACTGCCAGCCCTGCACCATGCTCCCAGCAGAAAAGAGATGCAAAGCCACGCTTGGAATCTGATTCCCCGGCTTTAAACGCTGCTCTGCCAGCAAAGTGCGACTTGAAAGCTCCCCTGTCACAGTTACAAAGCTCCGAACAGCCCTTCCTCGGATAATCACGCTTATCTCCAGATTAAGAAAGA
Source organism: Leptocoma aspasia (assembly GCA_013399835.1). Taxonomy (NCBI): domain Eukaryota; kingdom Metazoa; phylum Chordata; class Aves; order Passeriformes; family Nectariniidae; genus Leptocoma; species Leptocoma aspasia. Next base: position 32,477 of record VXAX01007135.1, on the reverse strand, counting down.
GAGACCTGCAGCTGAGGCTGGTCACATGGGCTGGGATGTGGGCAAATCTCTTTTAAACAATCCCCATATAGCTGTGACCTCCACCGCAGCCCAAATACACCGTCCCTCGGTCCCACTCGAAAACCAGCTCTGGAGACATGACAGAGCATGTGAGAGGAAACAGGGCTGGTGATGGGGGGGGCGGAGGGAAACCACGGGGGAGGAGTGAGAAAGCAACGGAGAAGAGGAGGGTGAGAAAGACGGAAGAAGAAATAAGTAAACGGAGGATGTGGGAGAGGAATAGGATGTGGTGGAGAGGGAGGAAAAGTGCATGAATGGAGGGGGAGGATGATGAAGGACATGGAGGTCTCTGCTACTCTTCCTGTTGGGGATTAGTTGTCCCTGCACTGTCCTCAGTTTAACTCTTCCCACTCTGTCCCCGACTGGCAGCCTAGCCTGATTACGTGACTCCAGCTGTGCCAAGCAGCCTTGGCAGGGAGAGCACGTTACCTACTTTGCTGCCACGGATTCATTAAGAGGCTTTGCTTGTGTGGGAATAGTCATCCCAACGGGGAAAGGGAAAAAAACCCCTTCTGCAGATCAACCTGGCGAGGAGCTCTGACAAAGCGTTTCCACAGCCCTGCCCAGAGTTTGGGAGCAGAATTAAGGAGAGATAGGGATGTGCAAACAGGAGAGGAGGGCGCAGGGGTGGGAGGTCAGCTGGAAGGGGTCCTTAGCATGGCCACTGCTCACAGATGAGGCACCAGACAGGGAGGGAACTGCTAGCCCTTTGCAGGATGCTGGTGACTGGCTCTTCTTTGTGATTAAAGGCCACCTTGCATCTGGGTCAGGCATGGATGACACATTCACCCTCTGCGTAAATGAAAGGTCTGAGCCACCGCAGAGAGACTTTTTCCAACAGCAGGTTCCCCTCTTACATCCATGTGGGATTAACACAATTACTTTGCAATGGAGGAGCCCAAACAGCTCTGAAACGGGCACAGAGTGCTGGGGCCGCACCTCTCTGAGGATGCCCACTTTCTGCTGGCACTGATTTGGGATTTCCAGCCATGGCCACTGGCTGCAGCCCGCCAGAGGGACCAGGGACCGCAGTGCTGCCTCTGTGCCTGCTCATTATTCACCCTGCGCAATTAGGCACCGCTGATAAGTCACACGAAATTGCCTTTGTTCTCCAACTGGAAGACCTGCATTTCATGGGAATCCCTTTTTTCCTGCACATTACTAACAAGCTGCCCACTGTAGCTACTGCTAAGAGTGGCAGCGAGGATTTTGGGGCACTCTTTGGGCTGGCCCTCACAGATGTCCCGTGCAGGTCGATGGGGAGGTGTAGCCTGGCCCTGCCTATGTTCCTGGACTTGTCTGAGCACAAAGGAGAGCTGCTCCTCCTGCAGCCCACTCTGCCTCCCCAGGGACTTGTCAGCTCTCCTCCAGGCAAGTGGCTTTGTCTCTTCCTGGCTACTCTACCACCTCTCCATGTCACTTCCCAGTTTCCCTCCCAGCAGCAGAGGAAAAGCCTGTGCAGCCACAAAGTCAGTGGGGGAAGAGGGGTCAGCCCTACCCAGCCCAAACCCTGCTGATGCCAACGACCACCTTACCTTGTTCATGACCTTCCCCTTCCTCCCCAGCCAGCCCACCAGGAGTAAACCCCATGCTCTGCTGCTGCTTGGACCAAGCATGTCCCACCCCGGCGCCCTGCAGGGCCAGCCCTGCTCCATTGTGTATCAGCTCCTGCTCTTCATTCCATCACTGTACCAGAACCAAAGTATGGAAGAGAAGGCAAAGCAAACTGGAGCCAACATGAAGCTGGGTGCTACCGAGCTTCACAGGAGGCAAGCTGTGCTCCAGTAAACTTCTCAAAATGACCTCTGCTTCAGAGCAGTCTTGTGCCATGTAAATCCCTGCTCTTTCAGCATCTGGCAGCTGCTCAGACAGGACCATAGGGAGAAAAGACATCTTGGCCCATTCAAGAGTTTCTTCCCATTCTGCTCAAGAAATGCATGTGGGCTCTTAAGTCTTGTTGATTTAAGGGAAAGGATGCAAAATTAATTTAGACAGGAAATTAATTAGATGTGAACTGATGTTTACATCCCCACACATACAATGAATTCTTGTGTGAACCTACAGAATGCAGATGGATGGATGGATGAATGATAACAGCAGTCTAGGAATGACATTATGTGCTGGTCCATACGCTGGGGATGTAGAAAGACTTTTCTCTGCATTGGTAATTAATAACTCTATCCTGAGCAAATGTTGATAAATCCTTTATAGAGCATGTTATCTCTGTCTCTCCAACTCCTGCTCTGCATTTCCATTTGCCTGTTTCCACTGCTCCACCCCTGGCACCCACACGCTTCACTTCCCTCCCATATTTTGTAACTGGTAGCAGATTTGACTCCCTTTCTGGAGAAAGAGGCGGAGGTTTTGTTACTGGGGCTTTGTGTGAGTGATTGCATGTGTATGTGTGTATACAAAGATGGATACAAATCCATTGGAAATAAACACCTTTTAAGGGACTTGAGAGAAAGACACACAGGGCAGAGGAGAAGAAAGAGCCTACAGACCCTCAGCCAGACAATCAGCCAAGATGAAGAGAAAGACCCAGTGAACCAAAAAAAGCCTCAGTTCTCTTTTAAACTCCCCATGATTTGCAACGAAAGCAGCAGATCCCATCGCTGGGAAGCCGAGCTCCGGTGATGCAACCCTCACCCCTTCTCCCAGCCCCGCACAGCTCAATTACCCCAGGCTGCCAGGCTGCACTGAGCACACCCCCACCACCCCGCATCTCCCCCGCCGCCGAGACAGCTTTCACCAATGGAAGGAGTACAAATATATTCATTGGCACCTTATCAGACATGCATGCAAAACTAATTAACATGGGGAGACATGCAAGCTGCCACCCAGCCACAAATACACACCCACGAGCATGCACACACACACGCACGCATGCACAAGGCAACCCTTGTCTAGGGGGGACATTCAAAAGGCTTTGTCACTAATTTAGGCATCTGTCTCAGTCTGGTCTGGTCCTCCTGGCTAGGCTGGAGTTGTGGTTTTTTTCCCACTCTGTTTGACAATGCTGGGAACATGCCCGGAGACCCCTCATTCAAATCACCCCTTGACAATGGTCTCATTGTGTGAGCATATAGAAAAGGGAAAGGATGGGGGAGAAGATGTGGAAGGGGGGTAAGGAATTAAAATGTGAACCCAAGGAAGTGTTTACTAACACAAGCCTCGCAGCTGCCCCGTCTCTCCTCCACCCCCTTCTTCCGCCCCCGGCCGTTCCAATGGCCCAGCTTGTCCCCAGTTTGAAGCGGGCAGCAGGATGTCGGGACAGTGGAGTGGGAGCAGGGCTGCACAGAGGTGCACAGAGAGCACGCAGACTGAAGGGATGAAGCCTCAGGGCATTCAAGTCTTTGGCAGCAGGGGGGCAGGTACAGGTTAGAGAAGAGAAGATAGAGCCAGAGATGCCTTGGAGAGGATTAGGGACTTAAAATGTCCTGGGAAGGACATCTTCATGGAGGAGCAAGAGATTTATTGGTATAACCACTCCAAGGCTTTTTCAGGCAGGAACAAAAAGTGCTTAAACCTGGCCTCATGGATTTAGAGCAAGTGAGCAGCCTCGCCACACGGTCTGGACTGCTCTCTTTGGTGCTGCTGCCAGACATGCTACAGCACGAGAAGAAAGGGGGGGAGCAGCAGGGTGTTGGAGCTGGGGGCTCAGAGGATGGACCTCACTGTCTGCCTATTGCCTATTGCTAGTTATTAAATACCAGGAGAAACAACAACAAAAAAAAAAATAGGGAAAAATGCCCCAATGCCCTGACCACCCCCAGGCATGCCTGGGGAAGGAAATAGCCAAGGTGCAGATGGGGGTGTTCGCCCCCAGCCCCACCGCGCTTGGCTGGCCTTGGCAGGCTCCGTTCAGCTGGAAATGCCCAAGAGCCAGCAGAGCAAAGGGAACGGGAGCTGGGGAGGGGGAGAAGATGATGACAACGTTTTCCATATATGCAAATGCATCCACACAAGATACCCAGAGGGAGACAAAACAAAGAGACCTCAAAGAGGCTGGCTCTGAGACCCGCACAAAGCCAGATTAGCTCCGCACACCGACGGCGTTTGCACGTGAGGACCTGTGCAATGCAAGATGCAATGTTGCCCAGAGGTTCCCCCCAGTCTGAGCAGATTATCAGCCTAAAGAAAGCCTGGTGGAGGAGCCCAGTGAAAGCTGCAAAGACAAATGCCAAAATCCCACATCCTCCTACACAAACAGGTGCACCTTAGGAGTACAAAACTATTCCTGTCCTTTAGCTTAGTCAGAGAAGAGAAAAGCTGTGATGCAAACCCACATAAGCCCTGCCTTGGTGGGCAGAGGTAGCTCTGCTCCTCCAACATTGCTCCTGCAGTCAGATCCACCCCCTAGACCTTTGTGTGATTTCCATAAAAGGAAAGCTAGGAAATTCCTGGACATTACTAAACAAGGCCGGGCAAAATGTCACACAGAAACCCAAGAATGTAGATGAGGCAAAAAAATTTCTCACAACCATTGCGACAAAAACAAAAGTCACCTGTGCAAACATTTCTGCTTTAAAAAGGGAAACTACTGCAAGGTAAGCAAATCTGTGCTTTTTATCCAAACAAGTGGTTGTGAGCCGTTTTATTGCCACGTTCCTGTGCCCCAATACGCAGGGATAAGTACTCGACACACAGTGACACGTAGGGACTCGGGGACAGAGCTGTTGTTTTAATAGGGCAATGAAGACAGCAAATGAAATAAAACCCTACAGAGATCAGCTTGCAGAACTCAAGGCTGAGAAAATCTATTTGATGGTAGAAGGAAACAAGGACACTCGTGATTCTGCTCTCATTTCCATGCTGTAAATTTGGGCAGCTTTTACTGAACGCAATTAAATCCTCACTTAGGATTTAACCTGGTGAAGCTGAGGGCAGATCTTGCTACAAAGACCCACCTCTGAGCTCTTCCCCTCAACTTGCTCTGCAGAGGCCAGCAGGAGTTGTGAGAAAACTGAGTGAAAAAGCAAGGGAATTCATAGATCCCTGCCAGTGTGGCCATTTCAAAGCCCCCTTCAGCTCTGTCTTGCTTGTTCTCTCCTTCCCCAGTGATTTGCTGCTTAGCTCATGGAGCTTTGGCTGCAGGGAACAGTCAGTACCAGCCTGGCAAGCACAGAGACTCAGTGGTATTTGGGCATCTCCTTCCCTTTGCCTCTGATGGGAACTGAAAACCTCAGCAAACCCCCAACACATCCATTCCCTGCCTCTGGTGGCTGATTCTTCCTTTCCAAAACTGTTAGGGTCCCAGTGGGGATCCCATGCAAGACTTCTGCAAGAAGCCCTGCAAGACCCTCTATTATTAACACCTCTTCGACTATTCTTTACATTTCCCTTTATTTTAAGACAAGGCATTTCAAAGGCTTTTGCCCAACAGCACAGCTTAACACACTGAGTTTCCCAAGCAACAAGTAATAAAACTCCTCACCTACTTGTACCACACAGGTAAAGTCACCTCAGGGCTGTGATCTTAAATCCATACATGCTTTTCCCCATGGACTTTGAGAGCTGTAAATCTCAACATTTCATTAAACAGATCACTCAGAACAGATTGCCTCACAACATAACTTTTTGGCTGGCCACTACCCACGAGCAGATGATTTTACATGACATTTATTCATGCAAATTGCCGAGGCTGTAGTCTAGTTACCCAGCAAGAGCATAAAAAAATTACAGTTTAGATGCATAAATGCTGGCACCATGAGAGAAGACATGATGAGACTGGAAACACATCCCTGGGTTTCACATAGAGTGCAACAAAACTTAGAGGGAGTCCTCATCAGACAGGGGTTTATCAGGAATGACCCCCCCAAAATGATCCAGGGGAGGCAGAGAAAGGCATGTGCAAGGCTGCAGGGGCTACAGAGAAATGAACTTCTCCTGCTGCATGTGCAGGAACCTGCCATGGGGAGAGCACACGCAACATTTTACGTCACTCACAAAGCCTACTCTGTCCAATAAAGTGGGGAAGTAAAACAAAGCATGAAATCCAGGCATAAATTAGCATCCCTCTAGCCTAGCTTTATTTGTGCTGCTGCTGCTGTGGATTAGCATCTAGCTGGCTGACAGGCTGATAGGCAGACAGAAACAGGGAGAAATTAAAAAAGAAAAAAATCAGTGGGTGTCTTTTTTTCTGTATGGTTCCTGGGATGTCTGCCTTCAAAGTGCAGGCAGTATTCATCCCTTTAGGACCCGAATTTTTCCATCTTCCTGTGAGAGCAGTAGGCTCCGTAGGAAAGCAAATCCCCCTGAGATATTTGTGCCTGCACCCTGTGGAGCCAGCACCCGTCATCTAACGCAAGCCCAGTGCGAACCCGCCACATCCTCAGCCGGCAATCCTCAGCCGGCATCCACAGCTCCACTCTGCAGAGCCACAGAGCCCCGGGAGCAGCTACGGTGTGGGGCTGGGAGACCTTGAGGACAGCACCTTGCCACAGGCACTCACGGGGAGCAGACGCCTCGGGATTAGCTCCAGATAATGTTCACCATCGCTTGGGGCAGCTGCTTCCTTCACTGCTTGCAGCCACGGCTGGGTTTGGTACCTGATCCCAGATGACATGACCGGGATCTCACGTCGGCATTTCCTCTCAGTTTGTGTCAGAAATGTGTCATTGCCAGCTCCTCGGGCAGGAGGACCTGCAGAGAGCTTCCATCGGGCTGACACGCAGCCTCCCGCTCCTCAGGGCTGCATGGCAAAATGAGTGGTCGTCACCAGAGACATCCCTCCTCTCAGGGCTTGGTGGCCTCGTGCCCACCCGCCCTTTCCAAGCACAGCCATGAAAACATAGCACTAAAGAGGTGCCAGTCTTGACAGCCACCACTCCAGTCCTTCCCAAACCAGCCCTGGCAAAGGAGCGTTTCTACCCTAGCAACTTCAGGCAGCAGAGAGGAGCTGGGAAGTTCCTCAGTGCACAAACTGGGAGAAGAACAGCAGTAAACTTGACTGTGGTAAAAGCAAACGGCAAAGCCCATTTCCACCCTCACTGAGCCATTCAGAGCTTGACTGGGCTCTCAGGTCGCTAGATTTCTAGTCCTTGCCTGTCTTTTAAGGAGCCAAACACAGAGCTCAGTTTTTAGGCTATGGAAATCAAATTTTCAGCCACTTTTCAAAGGTGGCCTAGAAAGCACAGACTAATTCTGCACAGCCATAAAGCAAGTCCCTCAGGAATACAGCATGCAGTTCAAACATCCCCGTGTCCCTCTGCCTGCCACCACGACTCTCACTGAGTGGGTCTGATCAGGGGATGCAGGTGGGAAAACTCCCCAAGATGCTGAGAATCCCTCCTCGGCAGAGCCCTTGCAGCTCTCAGCCCCTCAGCCAAGTGCACTGGCCCCACTGATCACTGGTGCCACAATCTCAGTGGATTGGTACTGCCTTTGGAGCATGGAACAGCCAAAGCCTTTCTTGCAGCAGGCATCTGTGGCCAGTTCTGCTTGCTCCATGCCCAAATGGGTCAACACAGGCAGATTTTCCCCAAAGGAGGCAGAAGGGCACTCTGCAGAGCTTTGAGACAGCTGCAGCTGGAAATAGCCGAAGCAGAAGAGATGCATCCCTGTTTCTCCAGCCATACCTTCCCTGGAGTGCTTGATCCAAGTCTGGAATAAAGCACACCATCACCATCCTCATCCCACTGCACACAGCAAGACAGTCCCCCCCACGTCCACGCAGCCACAGAGGTATCTATGGAAACATCCCATGGCATCAGTAGGGCGGTTTCTTTTAGGGGCTAGGAAGGAAGGGAAGAAGGATGAAGAGAGTGTAGAAACTGGAGCCTTTGTTTCCCAGCACTCAGCCATGCTGTTAATTAGGTAGCAGAGACCAGCCACTTCCTACCACATCCTCAAGCTCTTGCAGCAATAGCAGGCACTCCTTTAGTCTCTGTCCTTTGGGGATGAGAAGGAGGCAAGGAGGCAGAAGTCAGTCAGAGCCTACAGAAATGCAACAAGCTGCAGGAAGGATCTTTCCTTTGCAAGGGAACAGGTACCTGATGGGCTCCCCAGCCAGCACTCATCTATGTGAACCATTTGTTTCCCCCCCAAGCTCTCAGCCTGCTCTGACACATCACCCATTCACCTGACTGCAAGCAAAATGAGTCAGATGGGTCCCAGCCTTGCACCCACTCAGAAACCCTCTATTTCTACTCTGCTCCTCAGTGCCATGCCATCAGAAAGCTCAGCCTGAGGACCGTGCAGGATGACAACTGCCTTAAAAGCTTGGTACAGGTCCAGACTCACACATGCAGTGTGCCCTTCATTCTGGAGAGCTCCAGTACACTTCTGCATAATATGTACTAAAACTCACACTGGCAACAGCACATTCAGACAAGTGGCCACTGGGACCAAGGCAATACCTATGAAATGTATCACAAATGGACTGAAGGAGCACATTCCCTCGAGTCACTGGTCCAAGTGGCAGCTTGGGACATGTCTGCAGCAGCCTGAGGAGATCCTGCATGGTACCATGAGGACACCACAGAGACCTCCTCTGGCTCTTAAGCAGAGTCTTCCACAGCGCTGCACACAGTACATGACCTCTCAGTTAAAGGAAGGACCAAATAAATTTTTAAAAGCTTTTTTTTTTCTGAGTCTTGGCAGCATGGAAGTCAAACAGTTTTTCAAGCTGTTCCCAGAATGAGACAGAGCCACACATATCCACAGGCACAGCCAGTCTGCATCTGTACAGCCTTGTTCCCCCCACCTTCATTAGCACACACAGAGATGTGCATCCCTCTCTTGTAGAATAGGGTGCCAGAGACCAACATCACCAGTTATTACCTTCTGGACCACAGACCTCTGTGCCCAGGGCCCTGCAACGGTGGCTGGGACCACTCCTCAGAGTCCTCAGTATGTCTAGGGGCTTAAATGAGACCCAAGCCAGCCACTGTCCAACCCAGTGTCATCCATGACACTTTGAGTTGTCAGTCTCTCTTTTCCTCCCTGTTCAGGTGTTACACAGCACCCTGCACTGTCAGCCTTGAGCTTTGAGTCTTTATCCCCAAAATTGCTAAGACCCATTCCAAAAACCAACTAACTGGAGGAGTTTTCTTCAGACTAATAATGCCTAAGCCCTACACAGTCTTTGACTTGCTTCCAGAGTTTTCCCTACAATTAAGATGTCCCTAAATACATTTATTGTTAACATAATTCTATTAATTTTAAGTGAGAACTGAGACTTTTAAACAGTTCTTGATTACAGTTGCTGGGGGTTTGTAACAAACACCCCAAATCCCAAGGTTTGCTCTAAAGCCCTTGTGAATTATTCTAGTCCAGCCTTGCCAGCTGCTCTTCTACCCAAAAGACACCTTCCCTTGAGAGCAGGATAGTAGAAAAGGGAAGAAAGCTGGAAAACAGCCATTTCTGGGACTACAAATGAAATCAGGAGGAATAGTCCCAAAAGCCTCTCTTAGCCTTGGCCACCAGCAACAGCTACTCGTGAAGCTCCTATCAAGTGAGAGCCAAAAGAAGAGACACATTGATCCTGCCTTGCTAGATTTTATGCCAAGCTTGTCAGCAAGGCATGCTCAGCTTTGGCTGCCCAGGAAGTGCAAACCTCTTCTTTGTGTGGCTTTCTGGACACCTCCTGCTGCCCTCCCTAAATCCCAAGGCCAGCAGCATCCCTTGCAAGGTGCACACCATGCCAGAGGCAGCAAAGACGTGCTCCTTGCAGCCTCGTGGCCCCAGGCCTTCTGCCAACACCATCCCAACATGGGGCACGCAGGCAAAAGAGCTGCCGGAGGAATCCACACCAAGCAGTGCTGAGCACGACCTTTCTGCTTTACAATGGTAACCTGAATCCTAAATACTGGATTTCTAGGCACGCATTAAAGCCATGAGACAATGGAGACGGCGAGGCTGGGGCTGGCTGCAAGCCAGCTCCATGCTGGCCCCACCAGCGCCCGATGTTTCCCATTTCCTTCTTTTTTCACCATGGCAGATAAGCTAAGTCCCCCTAAGCCAGGAGGCAGGTGCATGCACAAGCTCACCCCTGACTTGGGGACTGCGTTTAACTCACCCCCCATAGAAGGTGGATCCCCAAGAAGACCCAGAGAGGTGGTTGCTTTCCTCTCTCCCTCTGTCTCTCATATGAGCATTGCATCTCCTTTAATTGGTTTCATTCATGGCGGCCCTTTGCTAAATGTAATTATGCCAGGCTCTCTCCATCTGTCTGCGTTCAGGAAGAGCCATCGCTCTCACTGTTTTTATCTTCAATCTTTATTTCTGCATTAATCCCCGCACTGCAGCTCACATGTACAACAATGTCCAGGACCTCCTGAGGACGTACAGACACATAATGAAGAGCAGGATTTGTCCCTGGGTCTCTCCTGGCTGGAGGACAATTTTTCACAGGGAAAGCCCCATGCCGCAGTCACTCTGTAACATCTACATCTCTCAGTGATACCTCCACAAGCCAGTCCTTTTGCAGACACTCAAGAGTTGTCTGTGAGCCCAGGCAAGAGGAGACGGCTTGATTTTGTCTGCATCACAGAGATGTCTCTGCCCTGTCTTCCCAAGCCCGATACATAAAGGTAGCAAGATGTCTGCTTAGGTTGACATGGACCGCTTTTCACATGGAGACAGCATTCAGTCCCAAACTACCACGCTCATTTTCCTTTCCAGGAATGCAGACGGGGTGAAGACGGCTGAGCACAGGGATTAACAAACCTCAGCTCTGCAAGGGCAGCTCATAGCTGCATAGCTGAGGCTGCAAAGCGCCCAACGCACCCAGAAGGATTTCATCCCTGGGGATTCATTACCCAAGGTCCTTACACGTTCCTCAGCCAGGGTAGGTAGATCTTGGGGGAAAACACAATGCTAAAGGAGCTGTTGGTTTATTGAGAGACCAAACCCAGTGACACAGACCTTGGGCAACCAAGCACCATCTGGTGACCGCCGGCTCCCGACACAATAGCCCACGTTGGCATGTTTATGATAGAGACCAGAGGCGGATTCCCATTATCCCCATCAGATCCTGTGATGTGGTTTCAGGAGAAGGACCATGAGAAGCAGATGGGATGGCAGAAGAGAAAAGAACGCAGTGAGACAGACAGACAGGAGAGATTTATATGAAGCTAAAGCGCATACCCATAAACATGGGATAAGTAAATAGCATGTAAGTATGAAATTAAATGCAGGGAATCCATGGCATCCAGTAATCAGTCAAATATCTCCTTCACCTCTTTTTCAGTTTATCATCGGCATTTTAAAATGAGATATTTATGCCAATAAGTAAGCCAGTTGTATATTGTAACCCTGCAAATATTGGCTTGGATCTGAGAGATTCGTCCCGACAGACAATTCATTTTTACAGTTATTTTTGGACTCCCAGCTTTCGTGGAACACCGGCTCTCTGTGTTGGATTTTATGCCCCTGAAATGTATTTACAATGCATGGCATCTGTATTGTGCATTACACACTTAAATCATTGCATTTCATTCATCGCTTGTAAAAAAATATATTGCAATATCCTGAAGCTCTGAATACTCAAATTCAAAATATAACTGCTGCATTTTCAGAGTAATGCTATAAAATAATGTTGTATTTTTAGATAAAGGAGGGAAAATTGATCATGAGGAACATGGATTCCCAAGATCTGGGAAGAAGGGGAGTTTGGATTTCACACCACGGTAAATTGGAAAAAAAAATTAAAACTAAAAGCTGAAAAACCCACAAAGGTTTATTTTCTAAACAAGAACATCGAAACATTTTGTCACTTAAACAAAGGGAGGAGGGCGGGGGAGGCTCCGAATCCTTGGCTTGCTCTCTGCAATGGACAAATACTATCAGAAACAAAAAGCATGGCATAGTTAGCAGGAGCTCAGCGCTTTAGAATTAATGGTATGTATTTAAGTTCCTTTTAGGGGAAGCCTTCTGCCATTGGGGGGAAAAAAATTTCTTGGTTTTAAAGGCTTCTGTCATTGTTGCCCACAAGCAGAAGAGAAAGGCGCTTTCTTTGTCATCCGGGGGTTTATGGCAACACCTTAATATGTCCTTTTCATAGGTGAAGCAAGGCACACAAAGCAGCCGCGTGCCAACGCGTCCCCCCCGCCACCAGCAAAATAAATAAATGGAGGAACGCGGAGACGGCGGCCGTCGTAATCCCTCGGCAAAGAGGCAGCGAGGATGGTCTGGCGGGGTAAATATCGCACGTCTCCTGCCAAACCCCGCGTGGGCTATTGTCCCGCCACCCCTTTTAGATGTCATTAAGGATTTTTCGCATACAACCAAACAAGCGGAGGGGATGAACGCACTCGCTTCTTCCCCACCAGTTGGAGAAGCCATGACAAGGCGGCTGGGAGCCGGCGCAGGAAAAACACAGGGCAAATTAGGAAGTATGTTAATTCAGTTAATATCACAGAGGGGCTGGCGGGCGGTGGGGGGGAGGTGTGCGCGCAGATTTTCCGCCCGAGGAAGGAGGTGGCAGAGAAAGAACTGGGGCATGCCAGCTCCCGTTATTGTTCTGCCTTCATCGGTAATTAGCAAGATAAGGAGGGGATGGCGTGAGGGAGGCAGCGTGGCGAGGACAAGGCAGCGCTGCACCCCACCTCATGCCCATGCGGCCATCTTACAGGCGGCACTCGCCTCCCGCAAAATGGCCGCCGGGGCCCACACTGCCTCAGGCCCGCAGCTGGCCCATCCCAGCAGGCTCCCCTCTGCCAGCCCCGAGGCAGTGGGCACCCGCGAGCAGTGGCAGCCAGTAAAGGGGGGCCCCAGAAGAAAAGGAGTTGCCATGGTGGGCCAGAGTGTGCTGGCGAGCGGCCATCTTAGCCCGGGCCCTGCTCACGGTGCCAAGGCGCTGGGCACGCGGCACTCCCACAGCTCTTTCCCCAGCCCTCCTGGCTGGAATATTCTTGGTACACTTCATCAGGCAGCACACATTGCCTGGGCCCTGCCCGTGGCCACAGAGGTGGTTGTGTCCTTGCCATGGCTTTACCATTGGACACGAGCGGCTTATCCCCACACAGGCGACCGCCTGCCTCACTGTGTCCCAGTGAGTTGTGAAGGTTGCCAGGCACTGGACTGGCCCTGGAAGACACGGCCTGGACAGATAGAGCATTCCGAGAGCTACAAGGCAAGATGTCACCTGTCCAGCCATCAGAGAGTGAGTTATAGGCAAATTATACCTTTCTCCTGGCCAAAACAAAATAAATCCCAAACCAACACTGCAGTGATATCAGTAAAGAAGACGTGAGCTTCCTAAACCTTAATTTAACACAAATTTAAAACAAGGTCAGTTATAAAATGCATGGTTACACAGTCGACACAGACAAAGCTACAGATACATTTCTCACACCATGGGAGCTTTACAGTGGACACATCAGTGTTGCTCAGTTCTCCAAATGAGCAACACCAAACACCAACCAAGGAACCCTCATCTCTGGTCTCCGGCTGCCCTCAGGACAAGACCAGCAATTACTAACACTAAAGCAGTATTTGGGAAGCATTTCACGTGTCTTTAGCTATGATGGGACTATTTCAGATGGTGCAATAGGCACACAACACACATTGAAATTCGGCATCTGCTCCAGTACTCTGTGGAGAACCAGAGGGTGATTGCAACTGCATGCAGGCAGGACCATGTTATACATCTCAGCTAGACAGTGAAACATAAGGGATGGCAGGCTAGCTGCTCCGCTCCAGGGTTGTCTACACGGAAAACCACACCATTATAATGACAGCACTATAGGTCAACTGCTGCTGCTCCTCGCCGCGCTGGTGCACATCTCCACTCTTAAACTGGCTCTCTCCAGTTTAGCTGAAACTGCTTCCAGCATGACATCACTGGTATATAGGAGAGTCCTGCCTTCTGCTAAGGTAAATACCCACGGAGGTTGTACGAGTACAGCTCCTTGCTTTAAAATCCGCCCCCCAACCATACGTCTGTAGCTAGACCTGCCCTTCGGCTAACCTTTCTGTACTTCGCACACTCCTGGGCTCTTCACAGTGCCCGTGAAACACTATTACACCCTGCTTCCCTTGGGTGCTAATCCTGCTTGTCAACCCAAAGGCAGAAGCAGACGGTGGCTTGGCATTTTGATTACGTTGTGATCTGTTTGAACCTTCCAGATTCTTTTGATGTCTGTGCAAATTTGAAAGGGGGAGCCTTCATCCCCCACAATGAAACTCTGTTATCGCATGGTGAACCATCTCGGGACTCCTATGTCCATAGCCATTGCTAGATTTAAAGTGGGGAGGGGAGTTGCAGCTCCTCTAGGAAGAGTCTGAATTTCAGACTAACCAGTTCTGGCCCTGAGCAGAGAACACTACGGGGACAGTGTGTTGCTCTTCAAACAAATGCATGCGTAGGGGAGTGTGCGCATGCACAGAGACACCAGATTTATACAAATAGATGCATTCATAGGAAAATGCAAATAGCATCCTCTTCCATCCCTGGCTCCCTTCGAGCTCCTGACATCCCAAGGTTTCAGAGGAGTACAACGGAGCCTCAGATCAAACATTAGCCCTGCGGGGGTTCCCTCAGGGAAGCAGCCATGCACTGGGGTCTTTTCCCCGCTTCCATGTGAGGTTTCCCGACCCGGCCTTCCGTGGGTGCTCAGTTCTGACACACGTACGACACACGCGCACGCATGCAGAGCCTTGCTAAAAGGTGCTCTGGGAATTGAGCTCCACTTCCTCTTTCTCCTGAATCAATTGTCATAAACCAGCTTTTGTTTTATTTTTAACAACCCGACAGAAATAATCTCCACACAGCCCTTGACACTCCCACGGCCCTGTCCGTTAACAGAACAAGGTGTCCGGGGCCCCCAAGGACATGGGCACAGGGAGACAGCAGGGTAAGAAAGACCAGGAGAGGCTGCTTTCTGGGCACACAGAAATCCCCTGCTCCTCTCTTGAGCCCACTGCTTGGCAGGCAGAAAGGTGGTGAGATGGGAAGGGGACTGGATGGTGGGCAAGGCACTTTCAGCCTCTCCAATCCAATCTTCAGCTGTTCCCTTCATTCTCCTACCCACTGAAGTACCCACTTTCAACCTGCATTTTTTCCTTGCACTCTGTTCCTCTTGCTCTTCAGTGCCAGCAAGAGGTGACTCCTGCAGCACCACTGCAGCAATCAATGGGCTGACATGCAACCTGTGACAGCCCGAGCTCTGCCTGCCTGTGGCAAACCCCTGTCTCCAGCATGGCCAAGGACTCATCTCTCCTCCTCCTCCTCCCATCCCACATACCCAGATTCAGGACTCAGACACATATGGAGACATTTCTTGATGAAACCTATCAGTGGGTGAGTGGCAGCTGAGCAGGTACTGAGCAAGACGTGGGGCCAGACAGCAGCCAGGGGGGAAGGCAGCGGGTGGAGGGAACGTGCCTCAGGAGAAATACTCACAAAGGGCTGCTTTCATTAATAAAACATTCCCCCCTCGGTTGCCTTTTGATTTGGGTGTAAGAATTAACCCCATCTGCCCAACAGCATGCTACCTACCAAGTCATCTCTGCTGAGGAAGGCTGTCTGACGTGTCTGCTCAACTGCCTCGCTTCCCACTGCCCGCGCTCCTTGGCAGCCCAAACAGCTCACCAGCCTTGCTGGGTCTGCCCTATGGAAGAGATCCTCTTCCCACAACATAGATTAGACCCAGTGAAAATAGGCTTAAGTGAAAATACCATTTCACTATTAATGCCACTCCCCCCCCCCACCACAATCCCCCCCAGCTTCACACTCACTCACACCCAGAAAGATTATAACAAATCCTGGTCACCTTTTGCCCCTGCTAACTACTGCTCCAGCCTTTGCACTGCATGCCTTCTACCATGAGTAGAGAGCTGGGCACAGGGAGTACTTATATATATACACACACATCTATCTAGTCAGCACTGGAGGTGTTCAGCTGCACAACACACATCTCCCTGCACAGCATCTCGCCTTGTCACAACACCCCAACCCATCCCTCTCTGCTGTAATTGCAGCACCTGGTCCTTGGGCATCAGCAGAAAGTTGCAGCAAATCCTGCGTTGGTTAAAGCACAATCTGTCCATTCAAAATTGGTGGGGGGTTGCTTTTAAATCACTGAGACATTTCTATTCCCTTTCTGTTTAAAGTAAAACCGAGATGCAGAGATGCCTTCGAACCGACAGCCCCTTCATTTTTCCAGAGGTGTGTTTTAATGAGTGACTCGCCTTCCAAAAAGGGGCCGGCAAAGGGGAAGGACGGCAGATTCTCCACACAAATTCAATAGCTGGTAGGTTGCCATGGGCTAAAGCATTTCTTTGCACACATGAAGAGAAGGGACTCCAGAGCACTAAGGGTTTTGCCTCCCATGAGTTATAGCTCTACCCTTCAAGAGCGGAATAAATGCTTTATCCCATTGCAGCCTGTGATGTATTCTACATAGATGGATTGATTTCCCCTATTGTTCTTAATAAATCCTGGCGCATGAAGAAACTCACTGCACAGCCATTTTTCCTGCCTTGTTCTAACTTGCAGAAGTAATAAGGGTCAGATGTGACTGCAGTGGGAAGCAAAGGCCGTACGCGAGGCAGCGCTTTGCTGGATGCAGTGGGTGTGCTTGCAGGGGCTTGGTGGGTGCAGGCAAGCAACTCCCTTTTCCCTGTTTATTCCCCCTTTGAGTCGAAGCTGAGGAAAAGGAGAACCATGGCTGGGTACTGCAGCACTGGCGTGGCTGACAGGAGCTGCCACTGCACAAGCTGAGCCTGCACAAGCCTCCCAGATCTGCACAGGGAAAGGCAAGGCTCTAGCCCTCTCTGACTCAAGCTCTCAATTGTGAGAGATAAATACATGTATTGTGTGATAAATGCAGGGCTGAGCACTGCACCACTGTAGAGCCTTCCTAAGCACACCCAACTCTCTGTCATGCCCTGTCCATCAGACCTGTCCCTGCCTATGTCCCAGCTGAGAGGAGTCCACATCACCAACACACAGGCTCCTTTGGCTTTTTGTTTGTTTGGGGTTTTTAAAATCAAAATGCCAAACCGACCCCCTCTCAATGACTCCCAACAGCACAACTCAGACCCCCAGATTGTCGTTAAAAGGTTCTCTCCCTCCCTACCATCTTTTCTACTCACAAGGTTGACACCCACCCTCTTTTACTGCTCCAGAAGGGTGTTTGCTGGACACAGCTTCGCTGGTGTCCAGCAAGGAGGCACTGCTGGGCTCCAAGAAGCAGGTGGCTCTGCACAATCCTGCTTTGGCCACCTGCCTCCAGCTCCATCCAAGCTCCCTGGATTATCGCTGCTGGTCTTCTCTAGCAGCAGCTAACAACTGGCCCTGTTTCAAAAGCGTGGCTGGAAATTTGGCTGTGGGAGGAATCAGGTAAAAGAGCTGGTCTCCCACGCATGAGTTGGACTTGATCCTTCAGCAAGACTTCCAGACTCACCTCTCCTTGCTCAGGTGGAGACGTCCCAGCCCTTTCCAAGGCATCCCACTCCACGAACTCTCATGTCTCAGTCATGTCTGATTAAGGAAAAGAGAATTTGTCTCAATTAGAAAGAGGTTCCCATATGCATGGATGGATGTCAAGTAATTACCGCATGTCACTCACGTTTGGAAAACAGACCTTAAATTTGGGGCCGTGCAAACTTGCACACACAATTGCAAGTGAGTTACAGACCTTGGCATGCTCCAGAGCATATGTTGTGTGGATGCTTTCAAGCCCATCTCTGGGCTGAAATACACCCAGCCACGTAAAATACAGCCAGACACGACCCCGTTCTCTAATAAGGAAATAAAGCCGAGTGGACCTGCATTGCCAGAC
Source organism: Leptocoma aspasia (assembly GCA_013399835.1). Taxonomy (NCBI): domain Eukaryota; kingdom Metazoa; phylum Chordata; class Aves; order Passeriformes; family Nectariniidae; genus Leptocoma; species Leptocoma aspasia. The sequence goes on along the minus strand of VXAX01007135.1, from coordinate 14,685 downwards.
CCCAGACAGCAACGCTGTCTCTTTAATTTTCTCCCTGGCTATCTCATCCTTTGCACAAACTCTTTCCTCCCCGTGGCTTCTTCCAGCCTGGTGGGCAAAGTGGGAAAACATCATTAGGGAGGAAAAATAATTTAGTTTGTTAATCAGTATCCAGTGGTGGGAAACAAGAAAGACAGAGAGCTGGGCTGGCGGTTAGGGCTTAGGAAGGGCCAGCACAAAGCCCACCATTCATGACATCTGGGGCTGGGATTCTCATTGAATTAAACAGACACAAAGAGCAGAGGCATTTCATGCTCTCTTCACAAGAATTATCATATCTCCCTGGCACTAGGAAACCTTCAGCACGGGAGAGGGGGAGAGAGAGAGAGAGGGGAAAGCGGGCAGGCTGGGTAGAAATATGGGGCAGGGTAGAAGAGGCTTTGTTCCAGGGTTGGATTTATGGATGGGATGCGGCGCATTGCTTTGCAAGGAGAGACAGGGCCCTGGCGCGCTGGGTCTAATAAGAATCAGCAAATGTGAAACAGGGGGCCCCTGTGTACCATGAAGCAGGGAAACCCACGTTTGACAAGCCAACAGAATAACCGCTCGCGTCTCAAGGCTGTGGAAGGATGCTGACGTTCCTACGAGATGTGTCGTCTTGTGTGTGTGTCAGCGAGGAGGGGGAGAAGGGGAGAGGCGAGGAGTATAAACAAGAGACCAGGCAGCATCGTTCAGTCATGAAAATTAATTAGCTGATGTGCAAACCATGGCTGCCTCTTCCCACTGCCCTGCAAGCATTCCCCATAAAGCTATGGTGTGTGCAAAGCCTGTGACTGGGAATGACAGGGGCAGATTAGGCAGCTCCTTGGGACACAAGCCTGGCAGCAAGAAACCCACAGCCCGTGCAGAAAAGGTGAGGAGAGGATGATTAGTGTCCTTGGGGAAGGGGCAGAGCCCAGGGACCAGAAGAAAGAGAAAAGGGAGAGACCGGGCACCAAGCTGAGACCAGGAATCATGTTGCTGCAGCAGCATAAATTGGGGTGGATCTCAAAAACCAGCCATTAAAAAACCAGGGGCTCGTGGACAGCAAAATCACTTAGGGTTTAGATCACAAACTCTCTGGGGCAGGACCTGTCATCTCCTGCAGGCTCACACCATGGAGGCCTGTCCTACCTGGTCTCTGGGCATTACCAGAAGATCTACTTTAAATACTAATTGCTCCATGATCAAGACCTGTGAGCTGCTGGGAGGCTCCCTACAGCTTTACCTGTGGGAAGAGGGGATAGATCTCTGACCTCACATCCCCAGGGTAATTTGACCCTGTGCCACAAGCAAATATTACTACCCAGTGATGAAGATGAGCAATTCCTGACCAACTTCACATATCCCATCCCCAAACTTTCAGATCCTACTACAATATCATGCTTATTCTTTGGCTGGAACAACCACAGAAGAATGAGGATGCCAGGGAAAAAGGAAAAAAAAGGGAATGAAGGGATACAGAAAGTGATCGGTAGGGGAAAAATAGAGAAGACTCTTTGACATGGAATGTGCACAGTGAACACAGAACGTGCTGGAAACAAAGGGATGCAGGGAGAGGGGAGAGGCTGGGATGGGCATCTCAGCAGACATGTAGGTAAAAGTTGAAAAGGAAGCACTAATTAGCACCCAGACCATCACTTCCCATTAATAGCTTGTCACCGTTTCCTTGATGTTGCTGAGAGCAGGGAAGTTGGTATGTGTGATGCTTACCTGTCTCTATCTCATTAACAGAAGTGAGGGTGAGAACAGATGTTTATTGCCTGCATTCAGAAAGACAGGCCCTTTGCTGAACTGAGAGGCAGGAGAGAGGGGGAAAGTTGTGAAAGAGATGCTCATGAAACACAAGCCAAACCCAAACAATGGAAACCCAAACCCAGGACACTTAGATACCTGTGCCGATCCAGAAACAGCCCCAGGCAGGTATCAGGTTCCAGGAATTCTGGAAACACAAAATTGCTCAGTCAAATAGTTATAACCCAGGGTAAATACACTGCCAGCTGGGGGAGAGTGCTCTGGTATTGGCACAAGGTATGTGCAAGGGGCTGCATTATACCTGGGAAAGTAAAACAAAGGGCTGCTTACTTTCCAGACTGATTTGCTCAAGGTGTCCACTCCACTCAAAAACAGACAGCCAAGCATCTTACTGCGAGCCAGAATGGAGATACCCACCAGTAAACAAAGGGAAAAAAGAAAACAAAAAAGTGCGATTTAAAGCAAAGCTAAATGTGCTTTGCATATAATCACCTTTGGAGTAATTCTTCCAGCAGCTAAAAAAGAGATTATCCTTCCTATGTAAAACACAAAGGCCTCTCCTTTCCCTCCAACATGAGGAATGGCTCCTGACAGTGACACAGGAAAGAGGGAGTGGGCAAGGCAAGGCAAGGCAAGGCTGCCAATCAGCAAGTACCTGGGAGCTGGTAGCACAAGCCTGCTGGTGTGATGATGGGAGCGTGCGTGTGTGTGCACATTCCTAGGGACACCCTCACTTCCACCAGTCCATAAATTCACCATGCAAGCCAAAGGTTCCTCTAGAGCAGGAGCCCAAACCTCCTCAGGAGGGAACGAGGGAAAACCAAAGGCAAAGAAAACATCAAGGCAGGGACTGAAGGAACAAAGGCTTCCCCCCTCTCAGCTTGGAGACATCTTCTTGGCCATTTAGCCCAGATGAAGTGTAGGCTCTGTTGACTCTCCCACCTATTCAAATGAACACTTTCAATAGTCTGATAGGTCTTTTCTGCTCTACAGCTTCTCTACTCCTGGGTCTGACATCCCCAGACAATGCAGTTAACGCCACCTGCAGAAACACTGCCCTGAAGAGCCCTCGCTTAGATTGTGTGGTCAAGCACTTCAAAGTTAGGAAGTGTCCAATTTATGGCTGTCCGTGCAACCTTAATTCCACCTCGCTGTGCAGCCACTCTGGACAGGAAAAGAGGGAGTGAGCTAAAAATAGGCTGTGACCGTGTCGTCAGCCTCGTAAGGGCATGGGCAGGGAGAGGCTGAATTAACATCTCATGGTCAAAATGAAATCAGGTACCCCCCGACTTGCCAGCGCTTGCTTTGGTGCCTTCAACCATGTACATTTTTAATATACAGAAATCACGTGCATTCTAAACATACAGAAAAATGCATTATTTATAGCTACTAAATAATAGATTGTTTATATAAGCAAAAAGAAAAACAATTGTAGGCAAGTGTAACAAATTCCCCTTCCTCCACCCTGCACCCATCCCTGCTTCATCCTGTGCGGGCAGAGAGATTTCAAGCCCCAAGCCTCGGCACAGATTTCTGCCACTATGAAATACAAGGACTAATGTTATCTGGCAGCGGCAGAAGGCTGCTCTCCCGGGGACAGCAGAGAAGGGGACTGCTGGGGCTGGCAGTGCCCAGGCCAATGCACCCACATACTCTTCACTTTTTCCTCCTGGCACCAGAACACAGAGGAGTCTCCTCCTAAAAGAAGGGTCTGTGCTGGAAGGATATGACCTAAAGGTGGAAAGGGGTGATGGAGCTGGCTGTGAACACTCTCCCACCTTCCCTGGCTGGTCCAGAGCTCTGCAATAAAGTGGTGGGAGTCCACGGTTTCACCCTGCTCCTAATCTGTTATTATTNCCCCCCGCCCAAGAGGCAAGCGAAGGGAAATCGCGATTCTGAACAATTCATAATTCAGCTAAACCTGAAAGGAATTTAAGGGACAAAGAATAGGCATTTCTCGACTCGAAGAGCTTCCCCCAGACGAATTTCAAGGGCCCACAGCAAACAATGGGAGTGTCAGAGGTTCTCAAAAAGAAAAAAAAGTTCAAGAATCTTTACAATAAAAAGTGTTAGGCAACACAGAGGTCAGAGCCAGCTCCTCCTATAATAAATAGCACGACTACCCTACATTAACTATAGGAGACATTTTAATGCAGTGCCTCAGCTTCGTGCTAATTATACTTTTTCACCATATTTTGAACCTAAGAAAAAAATGTCATCAGTTAATTATAACAGATGAGGGAGTGTGAAGACTTCCTCAATAAATAATGCCTTGATATCTCATATCCAACAAGCTGCGTGCTCTGCTCTGAAGGTGCCCAGAAATATGTCCTCTCAGGAAATATATCAAGAACTGATGGTCCCATAAGCTGGCTTTGTTTCCAAGCCTTGATTTTCAGCCCAATAATTAAGTGATTTTTATGGATTGGGGAGAGTAAAGGTCGTGGGACTGCTGGAATGGTGCCAGAGAGAGTCAATGTTTAAAAATAAATAAATTCCTAAATCAAAATGAGATACAAGAGACCTCAACAAATTCCCCCCATGGCTGCACAGGTGAGCACACAGACGTGATTTGGTTTCTGGACCCACATCCCATCCTTCCTGCATTCATGGCATCTCCATGGGAGTCTGGCATGCGCTGAAAAAGCCTGGTTTTAATGAAACCAGGCCACTGCTGCCAGCATGCCAGCGGGAGCCAGCCACCGCTGTCCACCTACCCTGAGGAGGCAGGACACCGTGCCCCTGCTGCTGTGCCACCCTGGGCGCTGCCCCCGGCCGCACCCATCCCTGCCGAGGCTGCTGGGCGTCCGCGTCCTTACAAGGTTCCCCAACTAAACCATCTTCCTTTCAGCTCCCTTCTCCACCTAGCACCCCTCACTTCCCCCTCTGAAGAGCCGGGATTTGGCGTGGGAAAGATGTCTTTGGGCTTTTCACAAATCCAGTATCCCCTTGAACCAAAACCAATTAGCCTGGCCCAAGGTCCTGCCATTGAAGGACTGTCCCTTCTTTTCAAACCCCCGCGGGCTCAATTGCTCTAAGGAGCCTGGATGTGAATGAGCAAAGCCCGCTTAAAGTGGTACTTAAGGCCAGACCAGGGTGAAGGAAAAGAGAAAGCCTCTATAGGAACAGCAAGCTGAGTTTCCAAGAGACAGTTAACTGCCAGAGATTGTGTTCTTTTGCTCCCCCCATTTTCTTTTTTTTACCCCCACTCCTCAGCTTTCAAGGCAAACGCTCCTAACCAAACCTGAGCCCCTGAATAAATATTAGAAAACACGAAAGCCAGAACCTCGTCCTGACTCTTTGCGGATGCCGGGAGCCCGCCTGGGGCCAGTGTGATGGCCCAGCCTCGTACACAAGCTCTGGTCACAAACATGTGCACTCAGAGGCACAGAGAGATAGTGAGAAGCCCGAGATGATGTTTTTCCAGTTTAGGTCCTGGCAAACACCTTTCCACAGTGACCAGGCTTGTGGGCATGAAACACCAAAATCCCCAACCTGGACGGGGCGACTCCCTGTACCATGCGTTGGGGAAGCAGCCACACGTCCATCTAATGCTGGTGGTCCCTGACGACATCCAGAGACTCAGGGCAGCTGAGGGGCTGAGATGTGGCAGCAGCAGCGTCAGGGTGACATGCGGCACCCACACCATGAACGGTGTGTGTGCACCACCACGTGCCAGGAGCCTCACTGCTGCACCTGCAGATGCCAAATCAGCACCTTCCCCCCGCCCAGACACAAGAGTGTTTCCAGCAGGCAGCCGTGATCCCTCCCTGGTGGACGAGTAGCACCCATCCATGGCCACAGGTTGGATGGACCCTCCAAGCTCCTCGGCCCTGCCCTTTCTCCGGCGGCACAGACAAAGCCAGGGCAGAGCAGCAGGTAAAGGGAGGCACTGTCCATTTGCATCAAGGGTGCAGGGGGGGCATGGGAGCCAAGAGAGACAAAAGAAATGGCTGAGCCCAGCCTCAAGAGTGGAACTTGCCATTGCCAGGCAGTTCCACAAAAATGCCCATTGATGGGATTTCATCCATAACCAAGCGTACATGCTCACACAGCCTGGCTTCCAGGGGAGCTCCTTCACACAGCAGGGCCTGAACAGCTTCATCTCCACCTGATTCCGAGCCCTGGTGAGTTTGGCTTCCCCAGGTATTTGGTATAAAGCCCCTTCATCTCATGCACCAAGCCAAACCCACTGCACGGCGGACAAGTTTTAGGAAAAGGTGGGAAATCATGAGCTGGAGCACGCGATCGCCCAGAGCATCATTTCCCTGGGGTGAAACCCGCAAACTATATTTTCCATTTATCCCCCAATGGCACATGCTGATTCTTCAGTTTCTGCCTCCCTCTGCCCATCCCCAGCTCTGCCTGAAGAACAAAGACATCACAACCCAGCTCCAGGAACCTCACCCATGTTTGGCCTACGCTGCATCCTATTGCTCTACCAGGAGAGTCCCACTGAGAAGAGAAAGAACCAGGAATGCCGGGACATGGACTCTCATCTCAGCACACCCGAAAAAGACGCCTTCCTTTCCGGGTTTTGCCTATGCAGGGGCAAAGATCCATCCAAACCAACAGCTACCCTAACAGGGCAAAAAGCAAAGCCACAAAGAGAACTGTGTCCAGCCAAAATCCATCCCTGGCCCAAGAACAGACCCTTGGGGACCTCCCTTCCAATATGGCACTTAAAAAAAAAAAAAACACAGAAAGCAGAGACCTGTCGGTGGGCTGCCAGGGACTCTCTAGATGCAGCGGGTATGTCACAAGCAGAGATTTGCTGGGGGGCTTCATCCACCAGCTCACCCCCGACCCCGACCCACACACGCATGAGCTGGGGATTCTCACACCACTGTCCCCCACCACTCACTGCCACCTCCCTTGTTAATTGAGGGGGTGCTGCCTTCTCACCTCCTCGAGACACCCATAGGTTCATGCCAACAATGGGGGCAAAAATGAAGCATTAAAGCACCAGAAAAAATTCAACCGTAATTTTTCTCTCCTGGACATTAAAGGCCAAATCGCTCAGTCCCTGTCTCAGTCCCCTTTGGGGGAACTGTTCTGGGGCAAGTGTACCAAGTACATGGCCTGAAAAAAATACCTGAAAAATCAGCTCAGGAGAGGTGATTTTGTGGAGAAAAAAAATAGTAAAAGTCAAGAGTGGTTTTTGACCAGTTGATTGAATAGCAAGGTGAAAAAGCTTGCATCAATCCTTTGTAAGAGTTCTCATGTAGACACGGATTTCCACACTTCCATTTTATTTCATAAAATTATATATATATATGTATTTATATATACACACACAAAGACATTTATTATATGTGTGTATATTTTTTTCCTTCAGATCCTCTTTTTATATTTTCACCTTTTGCAATTACAAAAGCCAGGGACAGAAATACCTCCTGGGTTCTGCCAGTGCAGAACACTCCCACCAAACAGATTTTCTCTAACATGCTGGTTGAATGATTCCTCCTGAATTACATTCATTAGGAATTTGAATGTTTCTTTCCTCCATCCCCCATCAAATCATTACTCCGGAATAAATGCATTCATCAACCACCTTGCTCAGTTCCCTCCTGCTTTGTTCAGTCTAGTTTTAAAGCATCTCCACTGAAACCGTTTGCACCTGACTCGATGCTAGCGCACGAAAGGGGGAAAAAAATAAATAGGAGAAGAATTGAGCGCCACTCACAATATTGTGAAAATAATTGGAAAATTATTTCTTAAAAATAGCCGACATAATAAAGGAGGGAAAGGACTACATTCCTTCCTCCCCACCTCCGATCTCTTCCACAATTTCTGGGATTGCATCGAGTATACATATTCCAGATGGGCTGGAGAGAAGGAGGTTGGTTCTTAATGACACGTCTTTCGCTGCCTTTGGAATGAATGATTCATTCGGATCTTGCCAAGACTCGGTGCCACAGTTGAGTTACATTTCTAGAAAATCCGTATCTTTAATTCTGGCGCTGCGTGTGGGACCCAGCAAATCATGGAATTACTGCTGTAACTTCGGATTAGTAACGCTTTCTAAATGATAGTCTAATTCCAGGCCTTCATGCTTTTCAGCGTTCACACTCACACAGCCTTTTCGCTGGGAGGCTTCCTGCGGAATTAGTGCTGGCGTCTTCGTCTTTCTCTGCCCTTTTTAATTTCTCCAATGACTTCTCATTAGAATATATAATAACAGCTCCTCAGAACTTTTCTTTCTCCCGGTATAGCCAAATTCAGGCTGAGATCCTTTTTCCTTACTGTGGTTATGGCGGTGCTTTGCTGGCCCTGGAAGGGTGCACAGGCAGATTTAGCTTTGCGGGCCTACGTGGCACCTGACGCCATTACCCCGTGCAAGGGAAGGTGGAGAACCTGCCTGCGAGGCGCGGGGGGCTCCCACCTCTCGCCGCTGGGCACGGCGGGCTCGGCCCTGCGGTGCTCCCCTCTCCCTCGGCAAGGGATGCCCCACTGCGGAGGAGAGGATGGGGCAGGGTACCCGCGCTCCACCTCGCCGGGGAGTGGGAACGCGGCAGCGTCTTTCCCAGCCCTCCCCATGTCCCGCAGCATCTCCTGGGGGGCAGAGAGCCAGCTAAGAGCCCACTCGCACCCCCTGCCACAGGAAGGTTTCTCTCTGCAGCCTTCCCGGAGCTGTCACGACCCGTGTGGGTTGGCGGCAGCGTGGGGATCATCCCTACGGGATGCGAGCGGCCAGAGCCGGGCGAGGGGCTGGTGGCGGTGCTCCCAGCCTGCCCCAGGGTGCCGGGGGGCCCGGGGGACTCCGGTCCCGGCCAGGGGCGCTCGCCCCACGCCAGCTGGGAAAACGTGCCGGGGAGGCTCGGCGGAGAGCACGGTGCTTTGTGTCGCCATGGGAACGGAATGCAGATGTGCCAATTGCTTTTCTTTTCTTTCTTTTTCCACCTTTTTTTTTTTTTTTTTTTTTTTTTTTTTTGCCAGACATTGTAATACATATTATGTTTCAACTTCTGGGGTTTGCAGCGGAGGTGAGGGAGGCTTTGTGCCTTGCCAAGCGCTCGGCTCCCTAAGAAGCCTCAGGGCCGGGCGGCTGCACGCTGGAGGGTGCACCCAGCAGCGGGACCCCTTTCCTAGGCATCCCCCCGCAGCTACGGACAAAAGCAACAGCCAGCACGCAAGAAAAGTGATCACATTCTCACCAACTTGACCTTCCAAAGGGAGGCCAGGATCAAATCCAAAGCCGAAAAAATAGAGCAGGAGAGAGAGAGAGAAAGAGAAGGAAAGATATGCAAAAGCTGGGGATTTCGTGGTCTGACCCGTAGGCTGGGACGGGGGGAAGGTTTATTTGGGGAGGGTGCTCGCTCTCTCCATCCTCCCAGAGCCGCGACATCCCGCAGCCTAGGAGTGAATTTCAACGTGCGTTTAACCGATAATTAAACCCCGGGTTTATTCGGCAAAGGAAGAATTGGCGCAGGGCTCGACTCCCTGTCCCCGTCCCTCCCGCCTGCTGCCGCGGAGCCCCGGACTGCCCGGAGCGGCCCGACGGGGAGGTCGCGGACCCGCAGCCCTTACCTGAAGCCCCCAGGGCGGCGAGTCGGGCCGTCTCTGCACTGCCGGTCCTGGTGCGGCCGCTTCCCCTGGGCGAGCAGGTCTGGAAGTCATTTCTACTTTCGGTTATCTAGCTTTATGAAGAATCGACACCACTCATACAGCTAGATAACCAAAGACAGAAACATCCCTCCGTCGGGGATGCCGGCCATCCGTCCGTCCGTCCGTCCGTCCGCTCCAAGGTGCGGGCACGGCCGGGGCAGGGCGGCCAGGAGCTGCCACCGGGAACCACACACACATAAAAAAAAAATTAAAAACAAAAAAAAAAAAAAATAAAAAAAAAAAAAAATAAAAAAAAAAAAAAATAAAAAAAAAAAAAAATAAAAAAAAAAAAAAATAAAAAAAAAAAAAAATAAAAAAAAAAAAAAATAAAAAAAAAAAAAAATAAAAAAAAAAAAAAATAAAAAAAAAAAAAAATAAAAAAAAAAAAAAATAAAAAAAAAAAAAAATAAAAAAAAAAAAAAATAAAAAAAAAAAAAAATAAAAAAAAAAAAAAATAAAAAAAAAAAAAAATAAAAAAAAAAAAAAATAAAAAAAAAAAAAAATAAAAAAAAAAAAAAATAAAAAAAAAAAAAAATAAAAAAAAAAAAAAATAAAAAAAAAAAAAAATAAAAAAAAAAAAAAATAAAAAAAAAAAAAAATAAAAAAAAAAAAAAATAAAAAAAAAAAAAAATAAAAAAAAAAAAAAATAAAAAAAAAAAAAAATAAAAAAAAAAAAAAATAAAAAAAAAAAAAAATAAAAAAAAAAAAAAATAAAAAAAAAAAAAAATAAAAAAAAAAAAAAATAAAAAAAAAAAAAAATAAAAAAAAAAAAAAATAAAAAAAAAAAAAAATAAAAAAAAAAAAAAATAAAAAAAAAAAAAAATAAAAAAAAAAAAAAATAAAAAAAAAAAAAAATAAAAAAAAAAAAAAATAAAAAAAAAAAAAAATAAAAAAAAAAAAAAATAAAAAAAAAAAAAAATAAAAAAAAAAAAAAATAAAAAAAAAAAAAAATAAAAAAAAAAAAAAATAAAAAAAAAAAAAAATAAAAAAAAAAAAAAATAAAAAAAAAAAAAAATAAAAAAAAAAAAAAATAAAAAAAAAAAAAAATAAAAAAAAAAAAAAATAAAAAAAAAAAAAAATAAAAAAAAAAAAAAATAAAAAAAAAAAAAAATAAAAAAAAAAAAAAATAAAAAAAAAAAAAAATAAAAAAAAAAAAAAATAAAAAAAAAAAAAAATAAAAAAAAAAAAAAATAAAAAAAAAAAAAAATAAAAAAAAAAAAAAATAAAAAAAAAAAAAAAGAAAAGAGAGAGAAAGAAAAAAAGATAAATACGAAGCAGAGAAGATGAGCCGGGGCAGAGCCACGGGCGCACGGCGGGCTGCCGCGGGGCCTCGGAGCCGAACCGCGCCGTACCGAGACAGGTCGGGCTGTGCCGAGCCGAGCCGAGCCGAGCCGAGCCGAGCCGAGCCGG
>VXAX01007128.1:17750-28112 GCA_013399835.1 Leptocoma aspasia | reverse complement strand
CATTCTGATACCTTAAATACACTCACCTTCGAGGTTGCAGTCTCCCCCTCCCAACAGGCAGCATAGTCACTCTCTTCCTGATTGAATGGTTTCTTAGCTCTTACGTACATGTTTAATGCCCGGCATATCCATCCTTCGTCCAATCCATACCTTGGCCATTGTACATGATTGCTCCTAATCTCCCTTTTGGTCCATCCTACCATGCAGTACTGAATCATTTTAAGCTCATCCTTATCTCTGGTGTTGGGGTTATATTTCCGTTGGGCTAGCTTCCTTCCCAGTGGGCTATCTGGGGGTATGCCCGTTAGTACCTCCTCAATTTCTGCTTCTTCCCTTGGGGATTCACTACTCACCCATCCTGACCAGCTGATCACAGGTCTTCCTCCGACAGAGCCTGCCTCCCAGATCAGCCAGTTACACACTCCCCCAGCAAGGCCCACGTCCCTAAGAACGGGGAAGGAAAAGAGGAGAAGAAAGAAACCAGGAAAGGAGAATGAAAGGGGAGAGAGAGAAAGCAAAACAAAGCAAAGACTTTACCTCTCTTCCAAAAAACCCCTACTGAAGCGAAATGATTGGCCAGGAGGCCTTGTGCTCCAGGTGAAACAGCCTTTTTTCAGAAAACAGCTCTTTCAGGGTGGGGACTCAGGGTGCGCACCGCTGCTGCTGCTGCTGCTGCTGCTGCTGCTGCTGCTGCTGCTGCTGCTGCTGCTGCTGCTGCTGCTGCTGCTGCTCCCTGTGACCGCTGGCTCAGAGGTGGAGACACAGCCCTGTTGCTATCCAGCAAGGTTGGAGGCTTCGTCCTCACAGGATACACCCAAAGGCCTACTGAGGGCTCGCTGGTCTGGGGGTCTCATTCTGCCTCAGTGTCCGACAAGTCATGGTGAGCTGTGTTGGGAGTTTTCTTAGGGTCTAGACAATCTTCACAGTACTTCGGTGTGACTCTTTGCTCAATAACTTCTTTGGCTCATTGTCTAGGATTGTTTAAAGTCTCTGTTCGAGTCTATTATTTAATATGCACTAAGTGCAAGGGATCATGGGAATCCCAGAGGTCTTTTAGGGAGCAGCAGCAGAGTTCCCGACGCAGGGAAAAAGGGTACATTGGGTTACAACCCAGGGATAAAACAGGTGAGTACATACAACTAGGTTTTAACAGGGTGGCAACTGGGGTTGTTGGGTGAATACGAATGCGAACTCACTCATTGATAAGCTGGTGGTCTGCAAAACAAGCTCAACAAACAGTTAATTCTGTAACAGATAACTAATCCTAAATTTTATTCATAACACTATGATCCAGGGGCTTCCGTCTCACAGTCGCCCTCTGCTCCCCCCAGCCTAGCTTTGCTCGGCTAGGGCCTGCCCGCTGGCCACGGCCTACCGCGGCTCGGCTCTCGCGGCTCCGGCCGAGCCCCCTCGGCTCGGGGACTCCGCCCTGCCGCGACTGTGCCCGGGGTCGATGGCCTGCCCCTGGGTTGCTGCGCCTCGGCTCCAGCGGCTCCGCCCGGTCCTAGCCCGGTCCCGGCCGGTTCTGGAGCCCACAGCGCTGGCCGTGCTCCAGAAGCTACCCTTGCTCCTCCGCGTGAATCTCCGTGCCGCGCAGGGTACTCCTCGCCGTAAACCTCCCGGTGGCCGTTCCACCCCCAGCCCGGTCCCAGCCGGTCCTGGAGCCCACAGTGAGAGCAGGCCGCGCTCCAGAGGCCGCTCCGCTCCGGGCCACACGGAGCCCCTCCGGCACCGCGGGCAGTGCTGCGCTCACTGCCCCGCACACCGCTCCGTTGCCGGGCCATCTGCCGTGCCGCACGGAGCCCCTCCGGCACCGCGGGCAGTGCTGCGCTCACTGCCCCGCACACCGCTCCGCTGCACCGCGTGGAGCTCACCAACTCCCTTTGTAACCCTGGGGACGCCCCACACGGTGCCCACTCTCGAGTCCCCACAAATCCTTCAACCTCTTGCGTCCCACCTGCCGTGGGGTCCTCATCAGGCACCCCCCATGTTTCTTACCCACACTTCCCACCCTGCTTCCCACCGCCCACTATGCTGAAACTTCAACAGACCAGGACGGGTCCATATACTACTAGTGTAAAGTTCACATTCGTATATCGGAATTACGGAAATATGATCTGGCCAAAACAACAGTTATGAGGATGGTACTCACCGCCCTTCCCCTCTCGTCTTTATCCAGTCTCCGGTGTCTTCGGGCCTTCAACCTGCGACCACCGGTAATCCTGGGAGAGCTCGATAGATTCTGCCGAAATGTGGCAGGGTGTGCCTCTTTCGAAAACTCCTTGGACCACCGGGGTGAGGTGTAGGTTCCGGGTCAAGCCCCCATATTGTGAGAAATGCTCCTCCCTTTTAAAATTTCAAAAGGTTTATTAAAAACCTTATCAAAAATTGCAACAGAAGACTGAATAAAGAAAATGAAACACAGTACTGGGAGCAAGGTAATCCCCACCATGTGCTCGCTCACAAACTGGCTGTTCTGCCTTTTAACGCTTTTGCCCCTCCCCAAGTTCTGTCCATCGACTCCTTCTTCACTGTCCAGGGGTAGAGATCACTTCCTGACATCTTGATTGGAGGTCAGATGTTGCCACAGTAATGAGCCAACCCTCCCAAATGCCCCAGCTTCCCTGGCCATCCCGTGAGAACAAAAGGAAAAAGGGGAAACATATCTCTAAAACTTCTCTTAGCATATACATAACATTTACCCTTTAATTGTGAGAGTCAACTATTTCAATACTCATTTATCACAGTTATACAATGTTTAAAAAGAGGAAAAACAGCCACAGAATACGAAAAGAGTGATGTAACCACAGAACCCCACTAGTTACAAATCCAGGAACCTGTCAGTGCAGCCAGCTCTGCCCCAGGACAGCCCCACTGAAGCAGGAACCACACCAGGGTGCACGAGCTCTACACATCTGGGCACCCAGCCTTCAGTCCCACCTGCAGGAGCATCACCCTGGTGGAGTCAGATACCATGGGGACACTCAACCACCTCACAAGAGAGTGCAAGTCTGCCAAGGTGTGCAGGCTGTGGAGGGGCAGCTCCTGACCCCTTCCTGGGAAGCTCCCTGAGAGGGTTCCCTCAGCAGCGTGTGAGTGAATGGCTCAAGGGCCAGGGGTGTTCTAAGAGTCCTGAGGGCTCTCTGCAGCAAATGGTTAATTCTGAATAACTTCCCACACTTATGGAGATGGTTTCCATCCCTTATTTAGCACTCCCTGCCTGAAGCAAACATCTGACAGCTGCAGCTAGCCACTTCCAAAATAAGATCCTAGCAATTTGGGGGGAAGAGGGAAATCTTGAAAAGTCAATTTTTGCTCCTGTTTCTTATCCTGATGATCAGTTCTTAGGTTGTCCCAGCTTCCCACACCCATTTTGTCCAGCTTCTTTTTGGGCTATAGGTCCTAAATTCTCCATCTTGACTGTCCAACTTCATGAGAAAGAGCATGGCTGCGAATACCAGGGCAGAGTCCAAGCAGCAGGACTGCATCCCTGCTCCAGGTCATTAGGGAGCACTGCTGCTCTGGACTGATGTCCAGTGTCTCACACACATTGATGTTCTCCATGTGGTTCCCAGATTTGTATCTTCATAAACAGGGTGTTACAAGTGATCATTATCAGGTTGTTTCAAAGCATGCCAAGATACAAGGGGGTTTGGGAACAATCCTCTGCTGGGATCAGTCTCTTCTGACATGTTTCAAGTGAAAGGGTGAGAGGTAATGGCCTTAAGTTGAATGAGGGGAGGTTCAGATTTGATATAGGGAATTGGAATAAGTCACTCAGGGAGGTGGTGGAGTCACCATCTTTGGAAGTGTTCAAGAGGTGTCTGAATGTGGCTCCTGGGAATGTGATTTGGGAGTGATTATGGTAGTTCTGGATTGATGCTTGGACTTGGTGATCTTGAAGTTCTCTTCCAACCCTGGTGATTCTGTGACATCCTAAAAGCTGAGTGGGGAGCGCACACCACGAACACTGGACATCGCTTTGCTGGCTGCTTTGAGAGCTGTCCTGTGGGACTGCAGTGGCACCCCTGCAGTGCTGCCATCCCAGAGGGCAGATCCAGCCGGGTCAGGGTCCAGCCTGGGTCAGGGTTCAGGTCTGACCTGTCACTGTCACCTCCACGTGGCACCAGCAGCCTGCATATTACACTTGGCCCAGGAACATGCCTGGTCCCTCAGGGTGATGCTCTTCCAGATGCTGCCCTGTGACACTTTGGTGACCATGGTGTGCTGGTTCTGAAGCCCCTTCTGTGCTGTTTCCATTCTCTATTAGCAGCATTTAACTAATTCCAGCATTATCAAACCAGTCTGTCAGCAAGAAAGGCTGGACACCTCTCTCCTCTGGACATCTCCTCTCCTGGACAAATAGCCTGGCCAGGCTTTGGCTACTAAACATTTGCTAGCATTGTTTTAGTCTTCCTTCAAAATTATCAAGGGTTTGAAAAGCTCTATATTTCTTTTCCCTGTGCCTGTATCTGGCCCTGGCAATGAGCCAGTCCTGCAAGATCCCTCAGCAGCCTCCCTGTGCCCAAAGCAGTACAGGACCTGGAGACAGCAGCAACAGTCCAGATCCTAAAGAGGGCTCACAAGAAGGCTGCAGAGGGACTTTCACGAAGCCGTGTAGTGATTGGATAAGGGAGAATGGCTTTAAGCTGAAGGAGGGTAGATTTGAATTAGATTTTGGGAAGAAATTGTTCCCAATATGTGAGGGTGGGCAGGCCCTGGCACAGGGTGCCCAGAGAAGCTGTGGCTGCCCCTGGATCCCTGGAAGTGTCCAAGGCTGGGTTGGACTGAGCTTGGAGCACCCTGGGATAGTGGGAGGTGTCCCTGCCCATAGCAGGGGGTGGAACAGGATGAGCTTTAAGGTCCCTTCCAACACAAACCATTCCATGATTCTGTCATTCCAAGATCCCAGCCTGCCTCTGCCATGCAATGCAGCACATCCTGCATGAACTGCACAAAACCAAGGGATCGTTCCTCTCCCAAGCCCCAGAAATGAACTATTCCCACATGATGCACATATGTGTTGCCAAAGCCTGAGGCTGAGCTCTCTGCTCAGGCTCCCAGGCCAATTGGTGCTTCCAGAAGCAGATGGGTTTGCTCCAGGCCCACGTCCCTGCCTTGGCTTCCAGGGCACCTGGACACCTGCTCAGGGGAAGATGTCTTGATGGCCAGAACTACATTTGAACAACTAATCCCACCCAATGCTTTGGTTATGATTCAAGGGCTCAGATACCTTCCTGAAAGGCACCCAGACTCACTGGAGATCTGAGGACCGAGACCTTGTTGCCCCCTTGACTAAACTTCTGTTACACCCCTGGGAGAGCTGCTGTTCCCAGACTGGTGTCCAGCACCCTGTCAGGTGCTCTGGAAGGACCTGGCTCTCTCACAGACTTGCACACACATGCACATGTCTATTTTACAATCAAGAACTTGCCAGTATTTCAGCTCTCTGAGCAGCTCCTGGACCCTGCTGGGGTGGGAGAGACCCTGCAGCCCATGTATGAAATCTGTCACTTACTGCTTGGGAAGAACACCCTTTGTTGCCTTTAACCTAATTAAATGATTTTCAAAGGTGCTGCTGCCTTCTCCGTAGGCTCCATCTTTTTATCCGCAGCTGTGAAGGCACGTTTTGCTTCTCCTCTGATGAGCGCATGAGCTCTACACTTACCCAATCTCTTGCCCTCACTGTAGGATTGGTTCCTAAACTGAGAATATTCCTGAGCTGAGAATCATTTCCTATTGCATGGATGAAGCACAGAGCCTTGGAGCATTTCCTGTGCTGTGCCTTTTTGCTGGAGCATTCCTTGATTTGCTGCCCAGAGCACACAATGTGGCTGCAGCACTCCAGTGCCTGCAGCTGCGTGTCACAGATCCAGCAATTTCTCAGACCTGCTGAGGGGTCAAGCCCACCTCAGCCATCACTCCTGCTCAGCTTTGCTCTGCTCACCCTGTGGTAACAAATCCCTTAATGAATCATTTAAACTCTCTACAAAATTATAGTGATTTTCTAATTCAGCTGTTTCATTTTGTTTCGAGAAATCTTTGACACTGAAAATGGTCTTTCACAGGTGGGGAAAGAGACTCTGCATTTTGGCAAATGGTTTGTTTGAAGCACAGAATGACAGAACCATTGAGGTTGGAAGAGGCCTTCAAAATCACCTCATCCAACCATCACTCAAGCACCACCATAATAACCCCTAGCCCACACCCCCAGGTGCCACATCCAAACACCTCTTGAACACTTCCAGAGATGGTGACTCCACCACCACCCTGGGCAACTTATTCCAATACCTGACCACTCTGTCAGGGAAAAAATGTTTTCTTAAATCTAATCTGAACCTCCCCTGGTGCAATTTAAGGCCACCTCCTCTCATCCTTTCACTTGGGACATGGCAGAAGAGCCACACCTCACTACAAGCACCTTTCAGGGAGTTGCAGAGAGCACTGAGGTTCTCCCTGAGCCTCCTTGTCTCCAGAAAAAGTTGGGTACAAGTTGTGACACTGCACAGTGAGCATCAAGGGTTGTTTTTTGTGACACTCATAAAATGGAATCCCAGACTGCTTTGGGTTGGAAGAGACCTGAAAACTCATCTCGTTCTACCCCCTGCCACAGGCAGGGACACCTTCCACTGTCCCAGACTGCCCCAAGCCCCATCCAGCCTGGCCTTGGACACTGCCAGGGATCCAGGGGCAGCCACAGCTTCTCTGGGCACCCTGTGCCACGGCCTCCCCACCTCCCAGGGAACAATTCCTTCCCAATATCCCATCTCTCCCTGCCCTCTGGTAGTGGGAAGCCATTCCCTGTGTCCTGGCCCTCCAATAAAGTCTCCATCCTCCTTGTAGGCTCCCTTCAGGTACTGGAAGCCTTCAATTAGATCAACCCAAAGCTTCTCTTTGCCACCACAAGGCTTCATTTAAAAGCCTCCTTACTGGGATATTGGAGGTGTGGACAGGAAAGTCACAGCAGCAGGGGAGTTGTGGCCAGCAGTGACCACTCCTGCAGTGCAACCATAGCCTCTGCTATGCAGGAGCTGCACTGTCCTGTGTGAAGTACTGTGCAGCCCCTGCAGTGCCTGTAGCATGTGGCTCCAAGTCCCTGCTGATCCTGCTCTGGCCTGGCTTGGCACCAGGAGCTGTGTCATTCATTAGCTTGGGGTTGTGTCCAGAAAAGCCAGGGAAGCTGATATCAGTGTGAGCACAGAGCAATGCAGCCCTGTTACCCACTTGGAAAAGCAAAAAGTTCACTGCCATACCAGGTGTTGATCCACATTGTCTGCAGAGAATTTGCTCAATAAAAGCTTTGGAAGTGGGAACATGCTGTGCTGCTTCAGGGGCAAGGTGCAGATTGGTCTGGACCACGTAGGATTCACAACTGCCCTGCCAGTCCCTTGGAAATGGCTCTGTAATACCAAGAACCTGGCAGGCTCAAGCAGCTGTTTGAACAGACTGTGTTGTCTTTGCATTGACAGGGAAAATATGTCAGAGCAGTTGTCTGGGAGTTTGGGAAGGTGATCAGGAAACCTTTCCTAAACAAACAGAGAGGCAGGTTCAGGCTTCTTCAATGACAAGGACAGGGACAGACAGCTGCTCACCTGTCTCTGGGGATCCCATCTCTGGAGATCCCATCCCCTGGAGATCCCATCCAGCTGGGGAAGAGCAGGATCCGTGCATGGCACAGGGTGGGAAAGCAGCTGCTGCTCCTGTCTGTGGGAGGAATGTCAGCTCCCTGAGCACATCCCCAGCCCCACACACACCCACCCCTGGGCACACATCAGGCTCTCAGTGCAAAGCTCTCAGATATCTTTCTGGTTTCTTCCCAAAACCCTGACCGTTGGCAATTCAAACTTCTACCGGTGCCAAGTGCTGTTAGTGGCTTGGAAATAAAAATGGGAAATGCTCCATGCCATGGTGATGAAGCCACTTGGGTTAGATTTAATAGTTTAAGTAACTGCTTTAGCCCTCCCTCAGCTGGATCGCCGGTGCTGGACAGCCAGCTGTTATCCCAACTCCTCCAGCACCCACGTCTGACCAGGGCTGGCTATTCCAGCATATGGAAAGAGCACAGTGAACCCTGCTGGGAAAAGCAGGAGCTAGGGCAGAGCCGGGAGGGTTTCCCCACAACATGAGGATGGGATCAAGTTTCCTCCACGATGGCAGCTTTGGGATCACAGGTGTCACCAGGACAGCCAGGACTGTGTCACTGCACACCATCCGTGTGCTCTAGCAGTGTCCTTCTGCCTTTTCCTTGTGGTCTTGAGCTCATTTCTGATCTGTGTGCTCTGTCCAGCACCAACGGCCAGCTTCCCCTGCTCCACATCTGCTCAGTCTCTGCTTGGGCAGAGCAAGGGCCTGGGACACTCAAGTGCTCTTTGGAGACAGATGCTGCAGCTGTCCTGTAGGTCTCTGGTGTGACGTGAGACCTCTGATCCAAGGCTGGACCCCTTGTTCCCAGAGGAAGGAGCAAAAGAGGAGCAATGTGAAGCCAGTTCCCACATCCCATGATTTCCTTATCTCCATCAGGATAAAAATTATCCATGCTGCCAGACTCCTGCTCCAGCTGAGACCAGTGGCTGGAGGAGACTCTCCAGGCCAGGAAATTGCTCCTGTGTGTGAGGAAGGGAGAGGGATGGCTTTGGATTGAGAGGTCTGGTGGGAGAGTGGCACAGGAATTGGCACAAGGACAAAGGCATTCCCAAGGGGGCTGAGGAAGCATCTGAGGGTGGAGAGGGGATGAGAGCAGGATGGTGAGAGGATAGAGCAAGGAATGCTGTGAGGTTTTTACTGTTCTTAATTGCACAGTGATGTCATGTCCTCCTTCAGGCTCTGTGCAGTGCATGGGCTGGCCTCTCTCCAGGGCCTGTGTAACCAACCAGGATCCCTCATTCCCTGGGAATCTGAAACCTTTATGGAACAAAGCGAGGGATTGCATGAGAAAAAAGTGCACTCTCATGTGGGTTCCTTCCTACCCTTGCATTTTTGCCAGAATTCAGAGCTGAGCTTAATTATGTCTTTCTCCTTGCCAGGTCCCAGTGGGAGATCCTGGGGTCAGGTTTGCAGGAGTGCTGAGCATTTGGAAGTGAAGCCAACAGGAGCTGTGCTTTGAACAGGAGGAATGTAAAGAAATGCAAAGAAATGCAAAGTCCATGGAAAATCAAGCTCCAGGGATGGCGTGGGATGGGATGAGAGCATCCAAACCTAGGCTCTCACACACTGGTGCTCCTCTCTGCCTCAGCTCTCGAGGGAGAAAGTGCAAGGTTGTTGCACAGGTGTTTCATGGAAATACATTTGTTCACACTTGAGAAGCATCCAAAGCCCCGATGAAAGAGCAGAGGAACCCCCAGAGGAAATAAATAATTCTGTAGTCAACAGAGGCTTTGGATGGTGTGCAGCAAATAAAGCCTGTGGCACACATTGCATGGAGAGGATTAAGGAAAATACTGAATGACTACCCAGGCACGGAATGAGCTAGGGATTCTGTGGAAAAAGCAGTATATGATCATTGTAATTAAATTCTGCATTGTGATGATCCTGCTCAAGAGGCTAGAGCTGAGCACAGCCTTAATTTTGGTGCTTTCAGCATTGGAAGCACTTGACTTTGAGCGTCAGGGTACTTTCAGAGTAGAGTTTTTAATGTGATCCCACAAGTAAAGAGAAGAAAACTGAATGCTCAGGCCACAGAGAGCTGACTGACTGCTGTCTTACAGATGTAAACACAGAAGAATTTACCCTTATTTAAGAAAGCAAAGCAAAGCAAAGGAGGGAATATGCATCAGCAGTGATTTCTAGCTTTGGAAAGCTGAGAGTTGTGATGGCTCCTAAATTAGCTCGACAGAAATTGTTTCACTTCAAGAGTTATTGAATGTTTAAGGATTTTGTGGCCAGAGGACATTCACATCTATAAATGAGATTGTTGCATTGCAAATATGGAACTTGTCGTGGCTTCACAGGTATTTGTGGTTTTTCATGTGAGAAGAGTTGTGTTCTCTGGGTGTTCTGTGAGTGTAAAAGCATGAAATTGCAGTGGGATACACTTTATTGCACACAAAAGCAAGGCTCGTGTCCATAGGAGAGGGAGACAAACCAGAGCAGCTCCAGGAATGGGACGAGAGATGGATACGCAGGGGGAAGGGGATCTGCAGAGCTGACAAAGCACTCCCTCCCCAGGGGGGAAAAGGTCTGAAAAGAGGCAAGATGATGCTGGAATTTGTGCTGAATTTGATAAAAAGGGGACAAATTTAACTGTGTTTCTCATTTTGGAAATGCTAGAGTATTTTGTTTGGATATGTCCTACTCTGAATTTTTTTTTTTACTTTGTATGATACAAAAAAAAAAAAAAATTAAGAGGGCACGTGCCCCATTTTA
>VXAX01007128.1:0-15348 GCA_013399835.1 Leptocoma aspasia | reverse complement strand
TAAAAAAAATAGAACTGGGAAAAATTTTTCTCCAACACTTAATTTTCATGTGTTACTTGCATCATTCCCCCACATTGGCTAAAGGCAACTAAAGGCTGAAATGGTGTTGTTCTAATCACGCTGTTAGCTAAGATGAGTTCTACTAGTCACAAGCATAATAAGATCATTCATGGGCAACAAAACACAGCTGCAGACTTAATGACAACCTTCACTCTTTTTAAATAAAAAAAAATGCTCAATATGCTGTTTTCTCTCTTCAGTTACACAGTAATTGGATTATTTTCAAACCATTTAATTAAAAATAACGGTTGATAGTTGTTATACAGTCCATGCCTTATTCAATAACTCCCAGAGCAACCTTCAAACAAAGTCAAAGTTCCTCAGCTGAACACCTGAGGAACCAGAGGTACAGAAACAACAGCCAGAAAACTTGAAAAAGCATCAGGCAGCACATTGATAGCAAAAGTATATTCCTGTAGAGGTCAGTGCAGAATCTGATCAAAATCTCTAATTATTTTTATTATCATTATTATCTTCATTATGATGATTTTTATTTATTATTATTATTATTAATAATAATAATAATAACCAGGTACTGTGGCACAGACTGCAAAACATAATTTCCTGCAGGAAAACACAAAGGAAAACACATTCCATCTCCCTACCTTCTGGGGAAGTTTATAGACTGACTCTCACCATCCTGTCTGGGCAGAAAGAGTCCAGTCCACAAGAATTCCAGAGAATTCCCTGATAGGCTGAGATGTTGATATTTGCACTGAGTCTGGGATGAGCCCATTCCTTTGTTCTCCCTGTTCCTCCCTCAGAGATGACATTGGTGCAGCCCAGGAGGGAAGGCCAGCAGCATCCTGGGCTTTCCTGACAGCAGCACTGGCAGCAAACCATGGAAGGGTTTGTACTCAGCACGCTTCAGATCACATCTGGAGTAGTGTGTACAGTTTCAGGCCCCCAGTAGTGGATATTGATGAACTGGAGGGCTCAGGAGAGGGTCATCAAGATAGTCATAGGGCTGGAGCATGGTGAGGAGAGAGCAAGGAATTGTTCAGCCTTGAGAAGGGAAGGCCTTGGGGGCATGACCAACAGCTGGATGGTGCCTTTGAGAAGGGCCCTGGAGAGACAGAGCCAGGCCAGATTGGATACAAATTGAAACAGGAGAGGTTCAGAATGGATATGAGGGGAGTTTTCGCCCAGTTATGAGAGTACAGCACAGAAATAGGCTGTAGCATCTCTGTTCCTGGAGGTTTTAAAGACCCACCTGGAGGAACCCTCAGCAGTCTGATTTCATTGCTGGTGTCTGGAGGCAGCTGCACCACAGCCTTCCTGTGGTTACCTCCAAACCAGGTCATTCTGTGATTTCAGGATTATAATTAGGGAATCACAGTTTTCTGGGATGTCAGGCAGGCTATCCCAGGCTGCTCTGCTGGGTGGTGGAATCAACATGGGCCTGGAGATGCCAGGCACACACCAAGGACACATTCTACCTCCACAGGCTGGAAACACATGGCTGCCACAAGCTGCTGCTTCTGTGTGCATCCAGGAGGGCTGTGTGCAGCAGGGAGAGAAGCACATGGAAATGAGACTGAAGCAGCACCTGGAGCAGGCATGGCAGCATCTCCGTGGCTAAACAGCCCTCCGAATGCACCTGGACAAAGTGCGGACCTTCAGCAGCAGCTCTGCCAAAGACACTAACCCAGCCCAGCTGCTGTTCTGCTCAGCAGCTGCTGTGTCCAAAGGAAAATGGGCTACAAGACCCTTGGGGATGTGCAGGGATAGCTCAGGATCCAGTACGGCTCAGGGTTGTTAAGGTATTATGCTTCATTATGCTGGAAATGGTCCTGTGCAGAACCAACACAACTCAGGATCCAGGTAAAGCCTGAGGCATCCCCAGCTGAGAAAATCACAGCTGGAGAGACAAAAAATACAGTTCCTGACACATCCCCTATGTGTGATATATCCAGGGCTGTTTTCCAGGATAAGCACAGAAGGATTTGTGTGCACTTAGGTTGTCAGTGTGGGCACAGCAGAGCAGCTATGACTGCCCCTGGATCCCTGGAAGTGTCCCAAGGCCAGGTTGGATGGGAACACCCTGGGATTGTGGAAGGTGTCCCTGCCCATGGCAGGGAGTGGAGCTGGATGAGCTTTGAGGTTCTTCTCAACCCAAACCATTCTGGCATTCTCTGATTTCTTTTTTGCAGCTTCAAAGTGTAGCCAATCTGGCTACTGGGTGGGATGCACCTCCCTTGAGCATATGGAATTATGAGAAGGCTGTGGCTCAGTGAGCGTAAGGATGTGGTTGCACCAATAAAAAACACCCGTTGCAGGTTCATGTGAAAATGGCCTTTTTCTCCAACAAGATGTGCTGATACCAGACCTGAATTTCAACAGTTCTTGTTTGCTGTTGCCCAGACAGGGATGTTGGGGAAGCACAGGAAACATGAAAAGAGCACTGGGATGAACTGGACTGAGAAGACATCCTCCACTGCCTCGATGGTGCTCGACTCAGCAGGGAGCTCTGATGGAGGGTGATCATGGAGGGTGATCCTGGATCACAGGAAAACTCAGGCTTTGCTGGATGGAGTCCAGGCCTTCCCAGGCTGCCTCTGCTTCCTGCTCCTGTCATGTGGCAGGTCCTTCTGACTGATTTTAGGGTGTTTTTTTCCAAAAGCACGCTTGGGAGTTTGTTTACTGTGCACTGAAAAGACTCTTGCTCTTGTCATGGCCAACAGTCCATCAGGGAGGATTTGCAAAACGTGCATCCTTGGCCTAGAGCTTCATCAGTGGTTCCGTGGCAATTCTGAGCAGGTCTGGTCTCATCCAGTGCTAACAGGAGGCACTGAGGGGTAGGTAAGGAGAGAACTCAGCCCCAGAGCAGCTCAGCAGCAAACCTTCATCATACCTGGACATGTGAAAACATAATGAGGCAAAATATGGCTCCCCACTGGCATCCTCCCACCCCTGAGAGTGTGGGACAAATCTGATTAGAGCATTTTCAGTCAAATCCATTCAAAACAAAGCTCAAGGTTGGGATTTCTCCTTTCAAGCTAAACAGGGCTGTTGTGGTGTTCCGTACATGTCTCTGCCTGCTGAGGAAAATGTGTGTTTTCTACCAAAAACTGAGAACTCAATATCTCCATATGGAGGTTTCCATGCTGCATCTTCAGAGGTGGGGCTGCTTCCTTCCTCTCCCATCCAGAAAACTTCCCAATGACTTCAGGCTCCCTCCTCCCTGTGAGTGGTAGTGTATAGCCCATCCCAGCGACCGCAGCCAAGGAGAGGTACTGCTGGCAAAAGGAGACCAGGAGCATGAAGGACAGCTGTCCAGCCACACTCTTCTGAGATTTCCATAGAATAAACGGCTGAAAATCTGGACCCAGTGAGTGCTGAGAGTCCCAGGGAATGTCCCATAACTTCTGTCTCCAGAGGAGACATGAGATCCCCATGGAGCAGAGCACAGGAGTGCTAGGATCACAGCCCTGTGCATTCCTGGGAGTGTCTGCACAGTCAGGATGATGGGACTGGCATTCCAGGACAAAGAGGCAAAGGGAAGCAGAGGCTGAGCTAACAATAGACATCAGGAATAATTGCAGCACTGACTGCTGCTGATCCCCAAAAAGGCTGTGGCTGGCACAGGGACTGGGAGAAGGGAAGCAGAAATCATCTCAGCTCTCTAGCTGATTTCCCCAGATGCACACTCAATTTTAGGGCCCCAGATGTACACTCAGTTTTAGGGCATTAGAGGAAGTGAAACCCTTCAGATAATGTCTGTCTTGATATAGAAATGAACAAATACTCTTATCTGTGAAATAAATCTCCTCTACTTCACATGTTCTGTAAAAATCAATCTTTTCCTCTCCCTTGGCCAGTCAAGTCTCACCGTCCCTTGCCAGGTGTGGCTTGTGGTCTCCTCTCAGCACATTCAGAGAAGGTCTGTAGGCAGAGGAATGTGATAATTCCCTCTGGTAAGACCTGGTGGAGCCAGTGCTTTGTAGGACTGAGCTGAGACTCCTGGGAGCTGGAAACCTTCCCATTTGAATCGGACAGCAGATCAGATGGAGGGATCAGTAGATCCTGGCTGTACCCACTTGCTTTCCCAGCAGGAAGAAGGAGCGTGCCAAGGACTGCAATTCTGGATCACTCAGCAGGTGAAAGAGATGCCAGATGTGACAAGGGCAGTGGCATTGAATGCTTGGGAGGTCCTGCAGACCTCCGGGATGAGTCTTCAGCCCAGCTCAGGCCCACAGATCCACAGGGGCACAGCCAGGAAGCTGGGACTGGGGGGAATGACCTTCATTCAGCCCCTGTTCCCCACTCACCTCTTCTTTCCAGGGAACACTCAGAGAGGGAGGAACTGGCCACTTCTCAAGGCAGGGTAAACCCTCACTTATAAAAGATTGCACTTCATTCTAGTGCAGCTTCGCAGCCTTGGACACTAAATCAGCCCTTTTGCCATGCAGCTGAAGAGCCCTGCACTATCAGAAACCTCCTCCCCTGCAGATGGTTGTGAACCTCTGCCAGCCACTGCCTGGTGCCCTCCTTGGTAAAGAAAACAGGAGAACAGAGCCCGCTCAGTGCTCAGCTTTAAGGCAGGTTTTTGGATAGTATTGCATTTTAATAAGGATGCTGTCTTGGGGTGACTTTATGATGATACTTCATTCCCTGATCATCTGCTTTATCCACAGAAATGTCTGTGGTGTTGTTAAGATGACCCAGGGGGTGAGGCTGGTGCCCAGGAGCCCCAGGCATGGGCTCTCTTCAGTCTCTCTCCCTCCGCCATGGTTGGTGGCCACAGAGACTGTTACTTCATTGTTTTTGCAATGAAGTTTAATTTTCGAGGTTTAATTTTCGCCAATTTAGGCAAGCAGCTTCTGGGGTTTTTTGGGGTTTTTTCCTTCCTTGGCCTGGAGGCTTTTCACCGGCAAATTGTTACAGCACTTTTTTTGTTGGTTTTTCTCTCTCCAGCCCAGGGAGCCTGCAGTTGGTTCCAGGCAGTCCAAACCCCAGAAAGACTGAGCCAGAGAAAGAAGAGACATTACACTCTGCCAACTTCACCGTCTGCAAGGAGAAGACCCATGCCAGAAATCCAACAGGTTCCCAGCTGCTGTGAACTCTGTTTTTCTCCCCTCACAGAGACAAAGAAGGGCAGTCACCATCTTTGCCTCTCGGCCACGTGGTGAGGTGAGGTTAGGGTGTAAGGTTAAATTTTCTTTTTTTTTTTCCTGTGCTTTGTGGGTATCTTGCTTTGTTAATAAACAGTTGTTTTTTGTTGTTTTTTTTTTTCACTTTCATCCCCTGGTATCCATTTCTCTCATTGGTAGAAGAAAAGGGAGTTATTCAAGCCCTCTCTCTTTAGAGAAAAACACTCATTTTAGAACATTTTTCTCCTAGAATTTGTCTCCAAACTGAGGCAGATGCTTTGCTGCTGGGGGTGACCCTTCAGACCAATTTGAAGGGCAGATCACCTATGGCACTTAAGGCCATTAAAACATCCACCAGTTTTGACCTCAAAATCTCATCCTGGCTCCACTGAGGGTGTTCCCTTACGGTTGTTCTTGTCCACAAACACAGACATTGATTCCGTCTCAGAAGGTTCAGAGGCTTTATTGTGAATGGCTCCATAATATCAGAAGGCTGAAGCTTATTGCTTATTTCAGAAGGCCTAAGGTACAAAATTGAATACTCTTTATGCTAATTTGATTGGGTGCTCAATGACAACCCTTGTACCATCATTG
Source organism: Leptocoma aspasia (assembly GCA_013399835.1). Taxonomy (NCBI): domain Eukaryota; kingdom Metazoa; phylum Chordata; class Aves; order Passeriformes; family Nectariniidae; genus Leptocoma; species Leptocoma aspasia. Next base: position 9,601 of record VXAX01007128.1, on the reverse strand, counting down.
CTGAGAGATATCTTCTATGTTATGGAACAGAACAGAAAAACACCACCTGTGGCCTTGAGAAGGAGCACAGCTCAGAGATATGTTTATAGAATCTCTGCTGGGAAAGTGAAAGCCTTTCCTTGGGAAGAAAAACCTTAGCTTGCAGTAAGGAATCCAGAAACGCAGCATTTGTCAATACCACATTCCCTTTCTTTTTATGTAGCTTTTCCCTAAATTTTCATGGATGGATACATGCAATGTTGGTTCCCTGAAATCTTTGCACCCCAAAGTCCCCCTGCTCACAGCCTTGAGGCCCTTGTTCAAGCAAATGACCCAGTGTGGGCAGCATACCACCTGGGCCACAGCACCTTCCTGTGCCCAAAAACAGCACCAGAGACCCCAGGCAGCACTGAGGGGAAGTCTGCTGGGCTCAGAAATATTCCAGGGCTCCTTCTGACTCTGCACTGCCTCATGTTCCAGCTCCTCCTCGGAGGAGAGGAGCTGTGGAAGCTATTCCCATCCCTCCCACAGCATGCACACACCGTCCGAAGGGGACTGGAGCTCTGATTCCACTCACGTGTTGTTGTGTTGTTTTGAAAACAGGCCAACCTCCATCTTCCTCCTCTTCTGCTCCTCCTTGCTGCTTGGAGGTGACAGGCATCACACAGCCCAGAAGAGCTACTCCAATCCAACCTCCCAACCTGAGAACAGGGCTAACCATCAGCAGTGTGACAGTCAATCAATGGGCCTGATTAATTAACTCCTAATAGGTTAATCTGGGCACTCAGGCAGAGAGGAGGCCTCCTGGTGAAAGCAGCACTCTCAGGCCTTGCAGGCAGGGGGAGAAAATCAATTCCCTGGCTGCCCCATTTATCACAGCAGAACACATAGCTGGCTGGAACAGCAGTGCTGGATGGATGGAATGTTAGGGCAGAGCTGCATGCAGAGCTGTGTGGTCCTGCTGGAGCACCCTGGGAGGAGGATGAAGTGATAAATAAAAGGAAGACAGAAAAAAACCACATAGGAAAGAAACCTTTTTGAAGAGTACAGGAGAGCCACTCTCCACAAGGCACTCCAGGAACCATCAGCCATCCCCTGAGCATGGTCAGAATCTTCATGTCCCCCTCCACTCCTGTTAGATCTGTGGTTCCTGAGGCTGAGCACAGGGAGATTGCTGCAAACAGGCTGCTTTGGCTGCTGCCTGACAGGACAGTTTGAAGATACAGAAGCAGCTCAGCTTTCTGAGAAGTTCTGGCAGCCAGGGTCTGTAAGAGGTGCTGAACACAGGGAAGTGCTCAGGATTCAGGGCTCCTGGGAACCCATGTCCTCTTGGCATTGTTCAGTTGTCTCCTTCCACAGCTGAAAAAGAAGATGATACATTTCTACTCCACTGCCCAAATGGGCTCACTGGGACCCTTCTACCCATTTTTGACTGTGCAATGGGGCACAGAAGGTGTTGGATCCTGAATACATCCCTGCTTCCTCACTAGTATAGCCCTACTCTGCAGCAAAACGCAGCAGGGCTTGAAGGAGCAGGATCTCCACTACCCTATAGCAGACTGCAGGATGAAAGTACATTCTCCCTTGCTGTCATTGACCTTTCTTTCTTGATTTCAGTATTTTATTATTCTTCCTGCCCTTTCTTTTCTAGCTCTCTGCTCAGTGTCCCTGTGCTCCCTTCTGCTCCTCCCCAGGAGCCAACCTGCCTGCTGTGAACTCAGGTGCTTCTATGTCATCCTCAGACTCCAGTGTCCCACACCAGGGACACACCAGACCCCTGGCAGCCTGCTTGCTCTGCCATGCCTCTTAGCTTGATTCACAGTCCTGGCTTGACCAAAAGAACTGCTCAATCATCTTTGTCTCTGACTTTGGTGCTGTACTCTCCTCTTTCAGCACTACCATCCTTGCTCAGCCCTGTCCCCTCCCTGCCAGACCACAGCTCTGGGCTCAGTCAGTTTAGGAGGCTCCAACAGCCTGCTCTGCTCTGGTTGAGCTGTCCACGTTTGTGCTCTGTACCTACCACATGATTAACCAGCTTCACAGAGCCCTCTTCTGTTCCTGGGAGACACTGACAAAATGCTCTTCCCTCTCCCACCAGTTCCCTTCCTCCTTCTCCTGCACAGCCTTGTGCCAGGTCTGTTCTCTCCCAGCTCTATTCTGCTCTGTTGATGGCTCCCATGGTGTTTCCTTTGGATCTTTTCTACTCCTTTCTGAAGTTCCTCATGGCTCTTCTCTGGGTCCCTTCTCCCTCCACACCTCATCTGCAGCCACACACGGAGTGGACTCACATACCCAGCTCAGAACAGCTCCTTTTCATCTTGAGCAAACATTTTATCTCATGCCTTTAGTGTCTCCTGAGGGATAACCAGGCATCACTCATGCTAATTATCACGTTCAAAGTCATCTGGAAACTCTTCACCAGGGCACCTGCCTGGGTAGGATGGAGTGCCCAGGAGGTGACAGTTTCTCCTCTTATGGAGGAGAACAAACCTGACAGCTCCTGCTGGGGCTCATGGGGCTGGATCCCAACGCTGGGCTACACATGGACAGTTAACGTGCCATGACTGGAAATTCAGAGCCTGGCACCTTTCATGCAGCCTCCCTGGGTGAGTCTTTGCCCAAATCTGCTGATTTGTGATTGCAATGCTAAGTGCTTTAGAGCACAGTGTAAGGTCTGCTGAGCACTGCAACATCTGGGCTAATAACGGGTTTTTACAACCAGCAAGGTTTGATTTAGCAATTACAACAATAATCTTTTAGTAATTCACATTTCTGTGAGCTGCTGAATGGCTGGTAAATGTGCCAGACCCCTTCAGGTGTGTTTTCATTGTTAACATTCAAAGTATTTAACCATGTGCGCTATGTCTTGGGTTGCCAGTTGAATTAACTTCCGTTTTTTTTTTTACTTACATTAACTTGCACTTCTTAATCAGGATTGTCACAGACAGCCACCAAGGCATGTACAGAGAGGCTTTGTGGAATAATCACTCAAATTAAAGTACTTTGTAAATACCAGAATGTTTAAAAAATAAATAAATGTTTGGATGCCCAACTTCTTGTGCAGACTATCAAACATCTGTGAACAGGAGTTAACCCCTTTCAGGCCTTTGTCTTACATATTTATTCAGGAATACAATTTTTTCCTGTTTTATGCAAATCCAACTTGCCTGACTGCTTGCAGAGAAGATCTGTGAAGGACTTACCAGGATGGGCTCATCAGAAGCTCTCTCTGAAAGAGAGCAAAAATCTAAGCAAGCCATTTTTCACTCATCTTTCCACACTCCAGCAGTAGCAAAAGCACAGAATGTCTCTGAGGAGCCACCCAAGAGTCCTGGAAATCCTTGGATCCCTCCCTCCAGGGTGATAATTCTGCAGCACCTCCATGCACATTAAATGCTACTGGCTCAGGGCATTTGTTCTTCCACCTTCCTCACATTCACTATTTCAAGTTTTAACATGACAAAGAATCTTCACAACGTGCTCAGTTTCCCTCCATCAGCACCGACAACCATGAACTCTGGTCATGGGTCCAGTGAATAAAACCCAGACACAATGTCAGGGCTTTTGGGGCTGTCATTTGAGAGGAGGAAGATGAGCAGTCACACATTTGCAGCCTGGGTGGGCTGGGGGCCCCTGCTGTGTCTGTGAGGCTGCAGGAAATGGTGTGAGGGTGCTGTGCCCCTGGCTGAGCCAGTCGCTCACTCAGGGCAGGTCACAGCAGAGTGAGTAGATCATGGGTGTTATAGGTACAGTAGATAATTCAGGCTGGTGATTAATCAGTAATATCTGATAAAGTGGTGGTGGATATTAATATATCTCTTTAAGTAATATTGAGACTTCTAAGCACTGAATATACCCGAGGAAAATTCTAACAGCTACAGCGAGCCGACCGCAGAAAGCTCCCATTAGCAAGACAAAGGACTGGAGCCGGTGGATGGATGGAGCTACCCCTCTCCTGATGTCCAGCTACACCCAGATGGATATCTCAAGATGAGGTAACTCTGGGCACCTGGAGAACATTAACGCCAACTCCGGTGGCTAGATGCGATAAGGAGGGGACATTAGCGCCCATCACCGGCTCCCGGATAAGATAAGATATCAGTCGAGATGTCCTCATCTTAATCAGGAACTCGGAAAGTTCTACTCCACCCTCTTCCATATTCATCAGTAACCGGAGGAATCACATTTGCAACAATATCACAGAGATTGAGGACACCGCCTAGGACAATCTCCACGAATCCGGACGTCTTTGTCTAACAACTGGACTCTGAAAGGACAGACGTTTGCATTTGAACCACCAACGAGAGAAGAAAAGACTTTCTGCCGGCAGCATAATAAACTCTATTTAAACGGGTAGTTCGAGGACTGGGGCGGCGAATCGGTAGAACCCAAAGCGAGAGGGGCTTGGGTCTGCGTTCGTCCGCATCGACTCGGTGCTGTCCTATCGATCGTGGCTATCGCGGCCGAATCTCGGTCGCGTAAAATAAAATTTTTTTTTCTTATTATAAATTGGCTTGATTGATTATTAATTCGGCCTGATCACGCTTCTGTTTATAACATGGGGATGTGCCATCCAGCCGATAAATGCATCGATAAAAACTGTTCCTTAAGCCCAACAGGCTGGAAAACATAAAAATAGCTTCAATTTTGGAGATACCAGTGTCTCCATGGGTTTAACAGGGCTCCAGACACTCTTCTTTCAGTCAAGCATCTCGGGATAGTTTAAGGTTCCACACAAGTGTTTGCTGGTCTCTGAGTACATGATCTAGAAATGTTTTGACCAGTAACCTCCATGTTCCATCAGCACCACTTTAATCCAAACCCAATGAGAAGTTTGTCTGCAGAGTCTGCACACCATGAATAGACACTTGATCACGGAATCATTTTGGTTGGCAAAGATCAAAGCCAAGGCCCTTCTGTTTTAACTATATCAAATATGACTGTTTCACTCCTTATTTTGCTATTAAAGAAAGTGGCAGCACATGGAGAGCACACAAGCCACCATCCCGAAGCCCAGCAACACCATTAATGGTTTCAGAGAGCTCAGAGGATATTTTCCCTACAGAAGAGGCCATTTATTCTCAGTGTTTCAGAGGTGTGCTCAGTGCCAGGTGTGTACACCATGGTGGTGGCTGCTGTGTCACACACCAGCAGGTTTCCAAATGCTTCTCCACCTCAGCCCTGTTCAGCTGTTTCTGCCAACCCCTCCTGGACTCCCCAGGGAAAGGTGGCCCACCAAAGCTACCAGTTACTCTACTTCTCCTTGAAATTTCTGAGGGCTAAACCAGTGACTGAGCCAATGTCTGAGGTGTGTGAGGATCCTCTCAGAGCATTTTGATGTAGAAACAAAGGCAATTCCCAGGAAGCAACTCAGATAGAAGCGTGCTGTGCACACAGGGAAGGGTTTTACTCCAGTCTTTGGTTCATCAGAAATTTAGAACCACTGAATCATGAAAANGGGGAGGGAGTTTTTCTAAGTACTTCTTGATTTTCACCTCCTGCATCTCCAGATGCTCATGAAGCATTTCAAAATAACATCACAATAATTTTCTTTTTCTTTCCAGCTTTTAGAGGGAAAGTTTGATTAGTTCTAATTTTATGCATATGTCTGCCTTCTCACTCCTGCCCTTCTCCACAGGTCCATGTGTGTTTGTGTTTGTTCAGAGAAATAATGTAGTGAAGGAAAATACAGTTCAAGAGATGAACTTTGTAGTTGGATTTGAAGAGGGCCGAGCCTGTAGCCACACTTCTCCACTGGGGTAGGGATATACACAGCCTGTGGCCACACTCTGATCTCTCTCTCGCCGCATAATCACAGCAGAGGTAGCAACTGTCGTCTTCATCCCACTGAGTATCTTAATGTTTGCTTTTCTTTTTCTCCCAGTGTCCCACAGAGGCAATTAAACAGAGCAGGGAATTAAGCAGGGCTCGCAGCAGGTCTGCATTTCCATGAGGACATTCTTAATGAGGGTTTCCTTGATGCAGCCTTTGGTGGAGACTCCTCTGTATGTCCTTGGCAAGGCACAGAATTGTCCCATCTTCCCGGTCAGTGGGACCAGAGTCACTCCTGTCCCTGGGTCACATTTCCTCTGGAAAGCTTTGCAGGGCTCCAAGCTGTGGTTACACACAGACCAGTGCTGTGGAGAGAGGCTGGATGGAAATGCGTGAGTTCTGCCAGGGCAGGACGTGGCTCCAGGGTGAGCAGAGCTTGCTGCCTGCATGCCAGGGCAACGTGGGATGAAATATCTGGCATTTATTTCCAAGATGCAGAAGTCAGAAGTTGCCCATTCCCATCTGGTTGTCTCCAGCAGTGCTGCCATTGCCTGGGCTTAGGGCTGAAGGCTGGGCAGGACCCTCCCTCAGCCCCAACCCTCAGTGGCCTTCCCTGTGCTCTCTGTGTGCCTCAAGCACAGCATTTCATAGAATCTCAGAATCATAGAATGGGCTGGGTGGGAAGGGACCTTAAAGCCTATCCAGTGCCACCCCTGCCCTGGGCAGGGACACCTTCCACTATCCCAGGCTGCTCCAAGCCCCATCCAGCCTGGCCTTGGACACTGCCAGGGATCCAGGGGCAGCCACAGCTTCTCTGGGCACCCTGTGCCAGGGCCTCCCCACCCTCCTAGGGAACAAATTCTTCTTAATATCCAAATTAAATCCACCATCCTCAGCTTAAACCCACTACCCCTTGTACTGTCTCTGCAGGTCTTTGCAATAAGTCCCTCTCCAGCCTCTTGTAGGCCCCCTTTAGGCACTGGAAGGGGCTCTAAAGTCTCCCTAAAAGCCTCAAGAGGCTGATGCACAACAGACACAGCAGCATGATGAGCTCCAAGGGTGCCTTGACAGCATTACTCTCCTTCCCCAGCCACAGGGGTTTGTGCTCATCCAGCACTTCTCACTGGCTCCTGATGAGCCAACCCAGCAGCCCCACTGAATGGCCCAGCACACCATTCCCAGTCACTTTCACGTGAACCTGTGCTAAATATTCCAATGCACTCTAATTGAGGCTAATGGAGCTGGAAGTGCAGGTCTGGCAACAATATGTCACCACACATGTGCCAGATGGTTCCCATCACCGTCCTCAGGAGCCTCTTCTCACCCACTTATCACAGCTCTGACCAGCCCCTGTCTGCTGACACCAACGCAGAGGCTGCACAGGTGGCGGGGTGGTGGGGGGGGAGCAGGTCAGCAGAGAGAGGAGCCACGGGACAGTTGTATTTCCAGTAGGATTTGGGGCTCTGGAAGGGAGCAGTGCTGGTGCACAGTGATCAGAGACCTTGCCAAGGTGTCCTGACTTCCCCTTCTCAGCGTGTGCAGGGCCGTGGCAAGTCACCAGGATGGGAGGATGAAGGATGGTGTGTTGGTTCTGTGACTGCAAACTCTCAGGATATTTTTTTTTATTGAAAGGGAAAACATTTAAACTTCTCCAGAATGTTTCATTTTTATGAAAATCTTTTGGCCCAAATCTGAAGGTAGGACAGCATCATTTTTCTGATGTTTCATGGTGTGTGCTGGAGAGGAGCTTTCATCCCACTGGGATGTGGGAACACAGAAAGTGCAGAATTCAGTGTGATGGCAGGAAAATGAGGGTGTCAATGGGCAGTTCTGGGTCTGGCAATTTTGCATTTTGATTGAAGTGTTTCTATTAAAAATTTAGGTATTCCACAAAGTAAAAAGCACCATTTTAGTAATAGATCAAAATTTGGGCCAGCCCCATGGCCTGAAGTGCCCATTGGGAGCATGTTCCTTGTTCAAGGCAGGGCTCCCGATCACAGGAAAAACCCCTGGAAAGGAAAGCAGAGGAGCCAACTTGCTCCAGAAGTGCTGTGTGAATCTGAAATGTCAGTCCAGGTTCCCCTCCTCTGCTGCAGGTTTGGGGACAGTGCTTCAGAGCGAATCCCACAGAACAGCCCCACCTCACTCAGAGCTCCTTCACACTTTACTTCACTCAGGCAAGATGTTCAACTCCTTGAATGCCACCCGACAGTTCATTTCTCAAAAGATGCTAATTACTGCTGATTGGTTTATTAGCTTGCTGCCAAGAATCCATAATTTTCCTAGGAAAGGCAAGACCAGGCAGATGCTGCTTGATCTGAGACTTAACCCTTCATGCTGTGCAGTTGTGAACACTCTGAGAGCCAGAGCTGGCTCTATGGCACTGCTGACCACAGGTTACACCTACAAATCATTAGCACCCAAACTGAGGGTGTCAGAGACAGCTCTGCTGGCTTCCCTGAAGAGCAATGTACGTTCAGCCCAGATTTGGATTTTCCATTTTCCTTCAAGGCTGTGCATATCCCAAGCTGAGTGCTCTGCAAATACTCACTTTATAAAGACCTGTGAGTACCCACATTCCACATTTCCAGTGAAATCTTTGTCCCTGTGTTCTGCTTTCCCAGATGGGCTGCAGCTCCACAGAGGGATCCTGAGAGCACTGGCTGGTATTTGATGTCTGATTGTCCCCAGCCATTTTTTCTCCAGACCTTTCTCTTTGTTCCTTTTCCTGGTCCAGAGGAACCTCTGGATGCACTGGGCCATGAATGGATGTGCCAGGAGCCCTGTCCCGCCCATTCCCAACACTTAACAGCTATGACCCTGCTTAACATGCCTTCCTTGCATGCTTCCCTCTATCATTCTTAAAGACAGTGATTCTCCTCCTTTCCTGTCCCTGCCATCCCAGCTTTCCTTCCTTTCCTCAGCAGCCTTCTAGCGCACAGCGTCACCAGCTCCACACCCTCCCAGCCCAACCTGTGTGTCTCAGCCCCAGCAGCCAGGTCCCTGCTTTCCAGGCTCAGAGATGGGGCAGTGATGTGGGGAGGAGTTCTTGGATTTGATGGGAATACAGTGGCAGGAGTGTAATGTGTCCTGCTGTGGCTCCTGCCCCACCTACCCAGCCACACAAAGACCCCTGAAAGGCTACACCAGGTTCTCTGGCTTCATCCAGGACACTTCCAGGGCTTGTTCCGAGAGCCCTGGATCTCCATGGTGTCTCCTCTGAGGTGTTCAGCATCTCCAAGTGCTGCAGGATCACCAGAGAGCCAGTGTGAGAACAAGGTGGACTGTCTGCAACACCACCTCTGCCGAAGGAAAACACTCCCATCACCCCAGCTTGATCCGTTCCATCTCCTCTTTCTTGCTGAACAGTGGAAATCTTGCTTCCAGACAGGAAAAAGCTTCTTCTCAGGAGCATTCAGATGGTTTCAGTGAGTTTCTGTTTCTTTGCAAAGGTTTTTTTGATATTCCTGGGAACTCCCAAGTGTTGAGGTTGGCTCAGCCCGAGATGGAGTAGATGAGTTGGAGACAAGGCCATGGGAAAACCCTTCTGACTCATGGTGAGTCAGGAGGCCCAAACCCAGAATCCTCTAGTTATGAGTATTCAAATTAGTGCCAGGAAATTCTCTGTTCTCCCTCAGTTGATTCGTTGTCAGTTACCTCATCACCCCTGATTGGACAATTTACTCCTGCAGTATTTACCATACCCGCTCCTATTGGATCCTACCCTCAGACCCCACCTCAAACCCGACTCTATATACACCCCTGTTTGACCCTGGACCCCAGGCTTCAGCTTAGTCTTTTCTAGTGCATTCACCTACTATTCGTTTGCCTTCCTGTTTGTTGTTATCTA
>VXAX01007122.1:0-10118 GCA_013399835.1 Leptocoma aspasia | reverse complement strand
CCGAAATCCCTCTGGAATCTGCCCCATTCCATTCTCCCGAAATCCCCCTGGAATCTGCCCCATTCCATTCTCCCAAAATCCTCCTGGAATTCTCCCACTCTCATCCTCCAGGCGGGGAATCCTCTGGAAATCCCCCTGGAATCCTCTCCATCCCATCCTCCAGGCCAGGAATCCCCCCAAAATCCTCCTGGAATCTGCCCCATTCCATTTTACAGGCCAGGAATCCTCCCAAAACCCCCCTGGAATCCTCCCAATCCCATCCTCCAGGTCAGGAATCCTCTGAAAATCCTCCTGGAATCCTCTGCATCCCATCCTCCATAAATCCCCCTGGAATCCACCCCATCCCGTCCTCCAGGTGAGGAATTCTCCCAAAATCCCCCTGGATTTTGCCCCATCCCATCCTCCAGGCAAGGAATCCTCCCGAAATCCTCCTGGAATCCTCCCAGTCCCATCCTCCCAAAAATCCCCCTGGAATCCTCCCAATCCCATCCTCCAGGTGAGGAATCCCCCCAAAATCCCCCTGGAATCTGCCCCATCCCATCCTCTGGGCCAGGAATCCTCTCAGAATCCCTTTGGAATCCACCCCATCCCATCCTCCAGGTGAGGAATTCTCCCAAAATCCCCCTGGATTTTGCCCCATCCCATCCTCCAGGCAAGGAATCCTCCCGAAATCCTCCTGGAATCCTCCCAGTCCCATCCTCCCAAAAATCCCCCTGGAATCCTCCCAATCCCATCCTCCAGGTGAGGAATCCCCCCAAAATCCCCCTGGAATCTGCCCCATCCCATCCTCTGGGCCAGGAATCCTCTCAGAATCCCTTTGGAATCCACCCCATCCCATCCTCCAGGTGAGGAATTCTCCCAAAATCCCCCTGGATTTTGCCCCATCCCATCCTCCAGGCAAGGAATCCTCCCGAAATCCTCCTGGAATCCTCCCAGTCCCATCCTCCCAAAAATCCCCCTGGAATCCTCCCAATCCCATCCTCCAGGTGAGGAATCCCCCCAAAATCCCCCTGGAATCTGCCCCATCCCATCCTCTGGGCCAGGAATCCTCTCAGAATCCCTTTGGAATCCACCCCATCCCATCCTCCAGGTGAGGAATTCTCCCAAAATCCCCCTGGATTTTGCCCCATCCCATGCTCCAGGCCAGGAATCCTCCAGGAATCCTGCATCCATCATGGCCTCCAGGCCAGGAATCCTCCCGGAATCCTCCAGGAAGCTGCCCCATCCCATCCTCCAGGTGGGGAATCCTCCCAGAATCCCCCAGGATTTTGCCCCATCCCATCCTCCAAGCCAGCAATCCCAGGAAAATCCCGCCGGGATCCACCTTCCAGCGACCACAGGTAGTGCTGGACGGTGCGGAGCTCCTTCTCCATGTCCCCCGGCACGGCCGGATTCTCCGAGGGCACCAATCCGAACTGCACCAGCAGCACCACCACGTCCTTGGTCATTCCCGCCCGGACAATCTGGATCGTGGGGACAACGGCCACCAGGAGCAGCAGGGCCACCTGTGAGGGCGCGGGGACCGCATCAGCTCCAGCATGGATCCCGCGGGATTTCACGGCTCGGATCCCACAGGATTTCGGGATTTTACGGCTCGGATCCCGCAGGGTTTTGGGATTCATGGCTCGGATCCCGCGGGAATTCAGGATTTACGGCTCGGGTCCCGCGTGTTTTGGGATTTGCAGCACCGATCCCGTGGGGTTTTGGGATTTATGGCTCAGATCCCACAGGACTTCAGGATTTACGGCTCAGATCCTGTGGGATTTCAGGATTTATGGCATGGATACTGCAGGGTTTCAGGATTTACGGCTTGGATCCCGCAAGATTTTGGGATTTATGGCTCAGATCCCATGGGATTTTGGTATTTATGGCTTGGATCTTATGGGATTTCGGAATTTATGGCTTGGATCCCGAGGGATTTTGGGATTTTATGGCTCAGATCCCACGGGGTTTCGGGATTTATGGCTTGGATCCCATGGGATTTTGGGATTTACGGCTCGGATCCTGCGGGGTTTCGGGATTTATGGCTTGGATCCTGCAGGATTTTGGGATTTACAGCATGGATCCCATGGGATGTCAGGATTTACAGGAGCACGGAATTCCGGAAGGAATTTTAACGCCATTCCGGTGACCCCTGGGATCCTCCAGGAACGTCACCTGGTAGACAGCGACGACAGCCACGGTGACGGACACCACCAGCTTCAGCGGGATCCAGAATCCTGGAGGGAAAATTGGGAATTTGGGATGGTGGAGGGAGAGCGGAGCAGGCTCAGGGTGCACCCAGCAAAGGGAACACCCTGGAATGGGATTTCCACAGGGAATTCCTGCTGGGATGGAGAGTCTGGAATGGATGGATGGCTCCATCCTGATTTCCATGGAAACTCGGGATATTCCCTGCCCCCTCCATGGATGGGAAGAGTCAGGAGTGGCTCCGCATTCCCGGGATTTCACCCCCTCAGTGCAGGACAATTCCCTTCTCCAGCCCCCGGCTGCTCCCGTCCTTCCCTGGCCAAGATTTCCCAGGAAAACCGGAAAAGCTGCCCCAAACTCCCTGCAAGTGTCCCAGGACCCCTTTTCCATGGATTTATGGGGTGTCCATGGGGTTCCCATTACTCCCATCATTCCCAGGTCTCTTTTCCATGGGAATGGGGCCTCCACGAGGATCTCATCATTCCCAGGACCCCTTTTCCATGGATTTATGGGGTGTCCATGGGATTCCCATCATTCCCAGGACCCCTTTTCCATGGATTTATGGGGCCTCTATGGGGTTCCCCTTACTCCCATCATTCCCAGGACCCCTTTTTCCATGGATTTATGGGGTGTCCATGAGGATCCCACCACTCCCAAGACCCCTTTTCCATGGATTTGTGGATCCCTGCCCCAAACATGGCTGGATTTGGGGCCGGGTTGGATGGGGCCAAGCCAGGCCAGGTTGGATGGGGCTTGGAGTGACCTGGGATTTTGGGAATGGCCTGGCTGATCCATAAATCCCAACCCCAACCGTTGCCCAATCCCATGGGATTTTCCCGGTGCCCACCTTCCTCGGGAATGTAGATGTAGGAGCGCAGGTAGGAGCGGATCCGGGCCCAGAGGCTCTCCTCGATCTCGGCGGAGCTGTGGGAAGCAGGAGAGGGTGACATTCCCGACCCTTGGGAATGGGATTTGCTGGGAATGGGAACTGCCATCCTTACCTGCCCTTCCGGCCCCGCTTGGACAGCACGGCCTTGAGGTACTTCCTGTAATAGCCCTTCCCGGGAATCTGGGAAAAAAGGATGGATTTGGGGTGGCAGAGCCGCCCTGGCACCCCCCTCATCCCAGGCGGATCCCAACGGGAATTCCCGAGCCTGGGCTGGCACACGGAATGTGCGGTGTTGGTGCGGAAAAGTGGGAATAACCCGGCCTTGTTCCCAAATCCCTCTGGAATCCCTCGTTCCCCCCTGCCGGGGTCACCTCAGGCCTTTCCTGGTTTTCCCTCCTCTCTTCCCAGCAAAGCCCCGAGCTCCGAGCTCCGGGGATTATCCGGGAAAATGAGGAGAGCCCGGAGCCGGCCTGAACGGAGCCATTGATGCCAGGATCCTCTTGCATAAGGGATTTATTTATTTATTCCAGAGGCGGATTTCCCGCTCCCACTGCCCGTCCTGGGACAGCAACCGAGAACCCCCAGCAGCAGGGCCGGGAGGGGAACACACAGAGATCCTGATCCCGATCCCAATCCCAAACCCAATCCTGGGATAACAACAGAGAACCCCCAGCAGCAGGACTGGGAGGGGAATGCATGGAGATCCCGATCCCGATCCCAATCCCGATCCCAAACCCAATCCTGGGATAACAACAGAGAACCCCCAGCAGCAGGACTGGGAGGGGAATGCATGGAGATCCCGATCCCGATCCCAATCCCGATCCCAAACCCAATCCTGGGATAACAACAGAGAACCCCCAGCAGCAGGACTGGGAGGAGAACACACAGAGATCCCGATCCCAATCCCAAACCCAATCCTGGGATAGCCATGGAGAACCCCCAGCAGTAGGACTGGGAGGGGAACGCATGGAGATCCCGATCCCAATCCCAATCCCGATCCCAAACCCAATCCTGGGATAGCAACGGAGAACCTCCAGCAGCAGGGCTGGGAGGAGGAACGCATGGAGATCCCGATCCCAATCCCAAACCCAATCCTGGGATAACAACAGAGAACCCCCAGCAGCAGGACTGGGAGGAGAACACACAGAGATCCCGATCCCAATCCCAAACCCAATCCTGGGATAGCCATGGAGAACCCCCAGCAGTAGGACTGGGAGGGGAACGCATGGAGATCCCGATCCCAATCCCGATCCCAAACCCAATCCTGGGATAGCAACGGAGAACCTCCAGCAGCAGGGCTGGGAGGGGAACGCCAAGAGATCCCGATCCCAATCCCGATCCCAAACCCAATCCTGGGATAGCAACGGGGAACCTCCAGTGGCAGGGCTGGGAGAGGAAAGCACAGAGATCCCAATTCCGATCCTGATCCTGATCCTGATCCTGATCCCAAACCCAGTCCTGGTCCTGATCTCAATCCTGACCTTGATCCTGGCCCTGATGCCTGTCCTGGTCCCCATCCCAACCCTGATCCCGATCCTGATCCGGATCCCGATCCGGCTCTCAATCCCAATCCTGGTCCTGATCCTGGTCCCAGTTCTGGTCTTGATACTGATCCCAATCCCAGTCAGGCTCTCAATCCCGATCCCAATCCTGAATCCAATCATGCTTTCAATCCTGATCCCAATCCCAATCCTGATCTCGATCCCAATCAGGCTCTCAATCCCAATCTCGGTCCTGATCCCAATCCCATTCCAGATCCTGATCCTAATCCTGGTCCCAATTCTAGTACTGATCCCAATCCTGATCCTGATCTGGATTCTGGTCCCAATTCCAGTCCTGATCCCAATTCCAATCCTGATTCCAATCCCGATCCTGATCCCGATCCCAATCAGGCTCTCAATCCCACTCCGGAATTCCCGAGTTCCGGAATTCCCGGCTCCGTACCTGGGGCTCGGCGCTGTCCCCGCGCCGGAGGCTGCGCACCAGCAGGGCCGGGTACCAGAGGCTGAGCAGGGACAGGGACAGCAGCACGGGGACATGGGACAGCAGCGAGTACAGCCTGTGGATCTGGGGTGGGGACACCGCCGGGTCACTGCCACCACCCCGGGGACATGGGGTCACTGCCACCACCCCCCAAGGGACATACAGTCAGTGCCACCACCCCAGGGACACCGCGTCACTGCCACCACCCCGAGGTCACTGCCACCACCCCCAGGGACACTGCCACCTCCCCCAGGGACACTGTCACCACCCTGGGGACTCTGTCACCACCCCAGTCACTGCCACCAACCCTGGGGACATGGGGTCACTGCCACCACCTCAGTCACTGCCACCACCCCAGGGACACCGCTTCACTGCCACCATCCCCAGGGACACAGGGTGACTGCCACCACCCCGAGGTCACTGCCACCACCCCAGGGACACATGGTCAGTGCCACCACCCCTGGGGACACAGGGTCACTGCCACCATCCCTGCAGGAGCAGGGACAGCAGCACGGGGACATGGGACAGCAACGAGTAGAACCTGTGGCTCTGCAATGGGGACACTGCTGGGTCACTGCCATCACCCTGGGGACACGGGGTCACTGCCACCACCCCCAGGGCACACACAGTCACTGTCACCACTCTGGGGCCAGTTCAGGGAGGTGACAACACCTCAGGGTCACTCCGAGAAGCCACCTCCACTTTGGGCCACCTCGCTGTCCTTTTCCTGGCCTTGGGGTCACTCAAGGCGGTGACAAGGGAGCCAAGACCCCTCAGGGCCACTCTGGGAGGTGACAACAAATTGGGGCCACTCCAGGAGGCCCCAACCCCTCAGGGCCACCCAAGGCAGTGACAAGGAAGCCACGGCACCTCAGGGCCAGTTCAGGGAGGTGACAAGGGAGTCACAACTGCTCAGGGCCACTCTGAGGAGTCACCTCCACTTTGGGCCACCTCGCTGTCCTTTTCCTGGCCTTGGGGTCACTCAAGGCGGTGACAAGGGAGCCAAGACCCCTCAGGGCCACTCCAGGAAGCCCCAACCCCTCAGGGCCACTCCAGGAGGTGACAAAGGAGCCAAGACCCCTCAGGGCCAGTTCAGGGAGGTGACAACACCTCAGAGCCCCCCCAGGGCCACCCCAGCAAGCCACAACCCCTCAGGGCCACTCAGGGAGGTGACAAGGGAGCCAAGACCCCTCAGGGCCACCCATGGCAGTGACAAGGAAGCCACGGCACCTCAGGGCCACCCAAGGAGGTGACAAGGAAACCCCGACGCCCTCAGTGCCACCGCGTCAAGCCGTGCCACCGCTGCCGCCCACCTTGGGGTCCAGGGGACACTGCGCGCGGTGCCACAGGTGCGCCCCGCAGTGTCCCCAGGCCAGCAGGGCGCCGGCGGCGTAGCCCAGGCGGTGCCGGGGGCCAGCGCAGGCCAGCAGGGGCGAGTAGAAGGCCGGGTAGTAGAGCAGGGCCAGAACCTTCCAGAACTCTGGGGAAGCGGGAAAAGCTCGGGATGAGCGCGGCGCCGGGACGTCCCCGCTGTCCCCGGGCGGGGCGGTGGCCTTACCGCGGGCGGCGGGGGACGCGGGTGACGCCAGCGGCAGCGGGTCCCGGTCCAGCAGGAGCTGGCACAGCGCCGAGAGGAGCAGGGCGACGACGGCGGCGGCCATGGCGCGGTGCCCGCCCGCTTCCAGGAAATTCCCGGGGCTGCAACGGGCAGCGGGGCTCGGGAATTCCCAGCCCTTCCGAGGGTGGGGGATTCGGGAATTCCGAGCCTTATCCAGCGAGGGGATTTGGGAATTCCGAGCCCTTTCTAGGGTGGGGATTCTGGGAATTCTGAGCCTTATCCAGGGAGGGGATTTGGGAGTTCTGAGTGGTTTTTGCAGGGAGGGGATTTGGGAATTCCGAGCCCTTTCGAAGGAAGGGATTTGGGAATTCTGAATTCTTCCTGGGGAGGGGATTTGGGAATTCTGAGTCATTTCTAGGGTGGGGAATCTGGGAATTCCGAGACATTTCCAAGGAGGGATCAGCAAGATTTGGGAATTCCAAGCCCTTCCCAAGGGTGGGATTTTGGGAATTCTGAATTCTTCCCGGGGAGGGGATTTTGGGAATTCTGAGCCCTTTCGAGGGAGGAGATTTTGGGAATTCCAAGCCCTTTCTAGGGTGGGGAATTTGGGAATTCTGAGTCCTTTCCAGGGAGGGATCAGTGGGATTTTGGGAATTCCAAGCCCTTCCCAAGGAGATATTTTGGGAATCCTGAACCCTTCCCAGGGATGGGATTTGGGAATTCTGAATCCTTTTGAGGGAGAGGATTTGGGAATTCTGAACCCTTTTGAGGGAGAGGATTTGGGAATTCCAAGCCATTTTTAGGGTGGGGAATTTGGGAATTCGGGAATTCTGAGTCCTTTCCAGGGGAGGGATCAATGGGATTTGGGGAATTCCAAGCCCTTCCCAAGAAGGGATTTTGGGAATTCCGAGCCCTTTCCAGGGAGTAGATTTTGGGAATTCTGAGCCCTTTCCAGGGGAGGGATCAGTGGGATTTTGGGAGTTCCCATACCTGAGCAATCCTGGGACGCCGTTCCAGCAGCTCCGGTGGAGCCGGCGGCGCTTGACCAGGAAGGACAAGGCCAGGATCACGGCCAGCTGGAAAGGGATGGGAAATCCATGGAAAAGGGGTCCTGGGAGTGGTGGGAACCCCATGGAGGCCCCATAAATCCACGGAAAAGAGACTTGGGAGTGACGGAATCCTCACAGAGGCCCCATTTCCATGGAAAAAGGGTCCTGGGAATGATGGGAATGATGGGATCCCCATGGAGGTCCCATAAATCCATGAAAATGGGGTCCTGGGATTGGTGGGATACTCATGGAAACCCCATAAATCCATGGAAAATGGGTTCTGGGATTTGTGGGAACGCCATGGAAAAGAGACCTGGGAATGATGGGAATGACGGGAACCCCATGGAAATCCCATAAATCCATGGAAAAGAATCCTGGGAATGATGGAATTCTCATGGAGGCCCCATTTCCATAGAAAAAGGCTCCTGGGAATGACGGGAATGATGGGAACCCCATGGAAACCCCATAAATCCATGGAAAAGAGTCCTGGGAATGATTCAGGAGGAATTTTGGAGTTCTTGTCCCACAGGGAAGTGAAATCCTGGAAATCAGGGAATTCTGGGATGGTTTAGGGGGGAGAAAATTCGCCCAAGATGGCGCCAGAAATAAAATCCATGAATTCCAGGCAGGGAATGGAATGTGGGATTTGGGGTTTTTCCCGGGAATTTTGGGACGGGGATGGGGATTTTGGGGCGGATACTCACGGAAATGGGAGCCATGACGGTGTGGTACATCCGGGGGGAGATTGTGGGGTGGCATTCTGGGATGGCGTCGGGAAAAAGGCTGGAAAAATGGGAAAATCCCAGATTTTGGTGGGTTTATCCCTAAAAGGGCCAGGGAAAATGATGGAATAATGGGGGAAATCCCAGGTTTTGGTGGGATTAACCCTGAAAGAGTTGGGGAAAAGGCTGGAAAAATGGGAAAAATCCCGGATTTTGGGTTTAGCCATAAAAGGGCTGGGAAATCTGGGAAAAACAATGGGAAAATTATGGGAAAATCCCAGATTTTGGTGGAATTAGCCCTAAAAGGGTTGGGAAAATACTAGGAAAATGGGAAAAAAAAAATCCCATGTTTGGGTTTAACTGTAAAAGGGCCAGGAAAAATGATGGAAAATGGGAAAAATCCCAGATTTTGGGTTTAACCCTAAAAGGGCTGGGAAAATCAATGGGAAAATGAGGAAAACGCTTGAATCCCATAAATCCCCTGTGGGAATTCCTGAATCCCATAATTTATAGGGAAAATCCCTAAATCCCATATATCTCCATGGAAAACCCCTAAATCCCATAATTTATAGGGAAAATCCCATCCAAGCCCTTCCCAAACCTCACAGTTCCAATGGGATGGGAGCAGGGAAGGGTCCCAGAGGAAAACCGGGATTTTCCAGGCATCCCAAAAATTCCCAGATCTTTATGGGATTGGGAATTCTCTCATCCTTGGGAAAGGGAATTCAACCAGGACACAAAATCCTGGGATTTTTAGGAGGGGGGCCAAAAATCCGGGAATAAGTCTGGGAATGATGGGATCAACGCCCCAAAAAAATCCAGGATTTTTTAGAGGGGCCAAAAATCTTCCAGCCCCCCCAAAAAAATCCGGGAATAAATCCGGGAACGATGGGGCTGGCCCCAAAAATTGTGGGATTTTAAAAATCTGGGAATAAATCAAGGAATGATGGGGCCAGGCCCAAAAATTCCAGGGCCAAAAATCCGGGAATGACCAAAAATTCCAGGATTTTTAGAGGGGCCAAAACTCCGGGATTTGCTCCATGGGAAGGGGACACTCGGGGACACTTTTGGGGACGTTTTTGGGGACACTCACTCATCCGGGGGCGCGGGTTCCGGGGATTCGTAGATGTACCAGTCGGATCCCAGCTCCTCATCCAGGAAAATTCCTGGCTCCGGGGGCGAATCCCGAATTCCAGCCGAGCCGTTGGAGGCCATGGCCGCCCCTGCCCCGGCAGGATCCCCGCAGCTGGAAAAGTGGGAAAAACACCCAGAAAAGTGGGGAAATTTCTGGGAAAAGTGGGGAAAACACTGGGAAAAGGGGGGAAAACGCCAGGAAAAGCGGGAAAAACACCCGGAAAAGTGAGAAAATGTCCGGGAAAAGTGGGGAAAATGCCAGGAAAAGGGGGAAAATGCCAGAAAAAGGGGGGGAAATGCCAGGAAAAGTGGGAAAAACGCTGGGAAAAGTGGGGAAAACACCCGGAAAAGCGGGAAAAACACCCGGAAAAGTGAGAAAATGTCCGGGAAAAGTGGGGAAAATGCTGGCAAAAGAAGGAAAATGCCAGGAAAAGGGGGAGAAACACCCGGAAAGTGGGAAAAACGCCGGGAAAAGGAGGGAAAATGCTGGGAAAGGCGGGGTAAACACCAGGGAAGTTGGAATAAGCACCGGGAAAAACACCTGGAAAAAGGGGATGGGGACTGGGAAAATGGGAAAAACGCTGGGAAAAGTG
>VXAX01007120.1:0-19808 GCA_013399835.1 Leptocoma aspasia | reverse complement strand
ATTTTTCCCCATTTCCCCCCTTTATTTCTACCCCCTCCCTCCTGTTTTCCACCTTTGTTTCTCCAACCCTCCCTCCCGTTTTTCCCCCTCAACATTTCCCACTCCACAGCAGCCAAGAAATCTGCTCTGTGCCCCTGCTCATACCCCAAACTCAGCTCCCAGCAGGGTTTTCCCGTGTTTTCCCCCTTTTTCCTCACCCGTGGTGGAGTTGGGGAGCCTCTTCTTGCCGCTGCCGTTGGAGATGCGCTGCTGGAGAGCCTCGAAGAAGGACTGGGGGATGTGGAAAACCAGGGGCTCTGGGTGGCCTGGGAGGGGCACAGTGGGGTCAAGGAAGGGCTTGGGGGTCCCAAATTCTCATCCCAAAGTGTCCCTGTGGCTCACGGGATCAGCAGTGGTTGAATTCCCCAGGGGAATGGCTGGGTTGTTTTGGGAGGGTCACTCTGGTCACCGGGAGGAGGCTGGGGAGGGGGTGGTGGCAATGGCATGGATGGTGAGGGTAGGGTGTTCCCAAAATGGCACCAAAAGTGTTCCCAAAAAAGGACACAGCATTTCCAAAATGGCACCAAAAGTGCTCCCCAAATGGCACCAAAAGTCTTCCAAAATGGCACCGAAGGTGTTCCCAAAATGTCCCCCAAAACGCAGAGAACCATGGAATTCTGGAATGGTTTGGGTTGGGATGGCCCCAAAGTCCATCCGGGGCCACCCACAGGGACAATTCCCACTGTCCCAGGTGGCTCCAGCCTGGCCTTGGACATTCCCAGGGACCCAGGGGCAGCCCCAGCTGCTCTGGGAATTCCATCCCAGCCCCTCCCCACACTCATTCCATCCCAAAATCCCATTTAAATCTCCCCTTTCCCAGTGGGAAGCCATTCCCTGTGTCCTGTCCCTCCATCCCTTGTCCCTAGTCCCGCTCCAGCTCTCCTGGAGCCCCTTTAGGCCCTGGAATGTGCTGGAAGCTCTCCCTGGATTCTTCCCTTCTCCAGGGGAACATTCCCAGCTCTCCCAGCCCAGCTCCAGAGGTTCTCCAGCCCTTGGAGCAGCTCTGTGGCCTCCTCCACACTCTGGGACCTCTGAGCTGCAGGTGAGGTCTCACCTGAGTGGGGCAGAGGGACAGAATCCCCCCTGTGCCCTTGATGTGATCTGGAACAAACCCAAAAAAACTTCCCAGGGGAAAATCCACGTCCTGGAGCTGGACACTCACCCTCAAACTGGTAATGCATGGTCTGGTGGATGCGCTCTGTGACACTGCCCAGCCACTCCTGGAAGGACAGGGACACCTGGGACTCATCCAGCACCTGGTTCCAGCCTGCAGAGCACAGGGAAAGGACACTGCAATGTCACCCTGCCCCCCAGAGCTCTGTGACACTGCCCAGCCACTCCTGGAGGGACAGGGACTCATCCAGCAGCTCCTGCAGGGGACAGGGAAGGGACACTGCAATGTCACCCTGCCCCAAACTTCATCCCCCCAGGGCACCCTGGGGCATCTGTGGGAGCTGAACTGGCCCAGGGTGGGATGGGTGAGCTCTGTGTTGGGGAAAAAGCAGGAAATGAGGGATTTGTGCCAATTTCCAGGCAAAACTGAAGGCAAGAGGAGGGAAAAGCACCAAGCAAAGGCTGCTGCCCTGGCACGGGGTGATGCCAGCATGGAGAGACGGTTTTTCCACAGGGATGTGGGGAAACCGACGGGATTTCATGGTGCTGGAGGGACCTTTCATCTCCCAAACATCCTAGAGAATCCCAACAGAAATAACTCAGGGAATCTGGGAATGGTTTGAGTTGGAAAGGACCTTAAAGCTCATCCTGCTCCACCAGGGACATCTTCTACAAGATCAGGTTGTTCCAACCCAGCCTGGAACACCTCCAGGGACATCCAATATTTTTTCCCAAAATCCCATCTAAACCTGCACATGGAATCCTGGATTGGTTTGGCTTGGAAGGGACCATAAAGCCCATCCAGTCCCACCCTGGGACACCTCCCACTGTCTCAGGGTGCTCCAACCTGGACCTGGGGACACTTCCAGGGATCCAGGTGCAGCCACAGCTCCTCTGGGAATTCCATCCCAGCCCCTCTTCCAATATTCCTTCCCAAAATCCCATCTAAACTTGCAAATGGAATCCTGAATTGATTTGGGTTAGAGGAGACACCACTGGTCCCACCGTGGGTCCCACACCTCCCACTGTCCCAGGCTGCTCCAGCCTGGCCTTGCACACTTCCAGGGATCCGGGGGCACCCCCAGCTCCTCTAGGAATCCCATCCCAGTCTGTCCCCACCCTCCCAGCCAGGAGTTCCTTCCCAAATCCACATCAAACCATGCAAACCCAGTGCCACAGGGCTCACCGTGCCTCTTCAGTGAGGAGGAGGATGAGGAAGATGAAGATGAGGAGGAGACGACTGGCAGCTTCCTCAGGCTGCTCCTCCTGGGGCCGGGATTAGCCAGGTCTGGAGCCAGGAGGGGGCCGGGCACCTGTGGCCCTGAGGAAGGGACTGTCACCAGATTGTCACCACAGTCCCCAGAGCTCCTGTCACCTCCCTCTCCCTGGGCCTTCACCCCCCACACCACCAAGCAGTGACCCCCCGGGCCTGGGCCAGGTCAGTTCCTAACACCTGGAGCCACTCTGGAGGTTCCAAAGCTGGATCTGAGCCCATGGAGCTGCTCCAGAGGTTCCACATCTGGATCTGACCCCACGGAGCTGCCCTGGGGGGGAATTTCAGCTCCCACCCACCCCATGGCCCTCCCCAGGGACACTCACCTGGCCCCACATCCTTTTTCCTCCTCTTGGCCTTGGCAGCAGCTGGCCCCCGAGCCCGTGCCGTGGCTCCAGGGCCACGGAGCAGCTGCGGGATCACTGTCCCCTTCAGACCTGGGGACACGAGTTATGTCCCTAAAAACATCCTAACCACGAGCCACAGGGACATGGAGACCCCCCAGCACACCCCAAATGTCCCCAAAGAACCCCCCCACCCTCCCAAGAGGCTCCTTGGGAGGCGAGGGGGGATTTTATCCTGCTCCAATTGTGCCCTCTGAGTGGGTTTTCACCTTGGACTGCGTGGGGTTATCGGGGGGCAGCTTTTGGGGTGCAGAACCTCCTTAATGGTGTGACTCCTGGGTGCTGCTGCTGTGGGAGGGGTTTAGCGGGAATGAACCCCAGATATTCCTGCTGTGGGATTTAGGGGAGTGAACCCCAGATACTCCTGCTGTGGGAGGGGTTTAGGGGAATCAACCCCAGATATTCCTGCTGTTGGAGGGGTTTAGGGGAATGAATCCCAGAGACTGCTCTGGGAAGGGATTCAGACTTTCCAGCCCTGGAAAACAACCCCCAGTTGTAGGATCTGCTACCCCAGCTCCCAGAGGAGCCCCCATTCTGCTCCCACACAGGCAGGAGCTGGCTGCACCCCAGTGGGAATCGCTCCCCACGGAGCTCTGTGCCCACAGGAAGACACAAACCCAACCCCCAGGTGACAGGGAATCACGGAATGGCTGCTGGGACGACTCAGGCAGGTGTTTAGGGTGCCCCCAACCCCTGGACCCCCCGAGATCCCTGCCCATCCCACCGCTGGCATCGGAAGCCAGGAAGTCGGAGAACTCCTGGGCCAGGCTCTCGTCGCTGGCAAAGGCGCAGATGCAGGCCAGGAAGTGGATGCAGCGCGTGGGGGGCGACTCTTCCTCCTCCTCCTCCTCGTGGCGGCTATGCCCAGGGGCGTGGCCATGCCGGGAGGCGCGGCATGCGCAGGAGAAGCGCCGCTGGCCAAAGCTGGCGTGCAGGTAGCCCAAGGTATGCTTCTGGCCAGCCTTACACTTGACCACCAACACGCTCTTGGTAACCCTCTGCACCAGCGGCCCCGTGGGCTCGGTGGCCAGCTCCCACAGGCTCTGCTTGGCCTCGGCGGGAGCCTGCACGGCGCTCAGCACCGAGCTCTTGAGCGGCAGCGGCGTGGCCTCAGCCTGGCAGGCCAGCGCCAGCTTCAGGTGCTGGCACTGCTTGTCGGCCGCCGCCCGGGCGCAGGCGGGAGCGTGGCAGCGCCCCGAGCTCAGCTGGGTGATCAGGGTGCCCTCGGGGGTCTGGATGGCCGTCTCGGACACGCCCAGCTCCACGAAGCAGCGGGAGTCGCGCTGGCGGACGGAGTAGAGCTGGCTGTGGGAGCCGCTGAGGACGCGCACGGCGTCGGCGCCCGGCTGGCGGCGAGTGCCCGCCCGGAACACGGTGCCACACGTCTTGTTCTTGCAGCTCAGCCCCCGCGTGCCGTTGTAGGTGCCGCAGCGGGGGCACTTGCGAATGCCCCGCAGAGTGGCCTTGCCCAGGTCTGACAGGAAGGATGGGGCTTTGGGCCGGCCCGGGCTGGGATCCATGGAGCTGGGGAGAGACGGGGAGAAGGGATGGCCTGTGTCACCCTGAGAGGCCCTGTGCCACCACAGTGCTCACCCTGAGAGTCCCTGTGTCACCCTGAGAGTCTTTGTGTCACCCCAATGGTCAACCTGAGAGTCTCTGTGCCACCCCAGTGGTCACCCTGAGAGTCTCTGTGTCACCCTGAGAGGCCCTGTGCCACCCGTGACCACCCTGAGAGTCCTTGTGCCACCTTGAGAGTCTTTGTGTCACACTGTATGGTGCCTGTGCCGCCCCAGTGGTGACCCTGAGTGTCCCTGTGCCACCCCGTCTGGTTCCTTTGCCACCCCAGTGACCACCCTGACAGTCTCCGTGCCACCCCACTGGCCGCCCTGAGAGTCCATGTGTCACCCTGACAAGCTGTGCCACCCAAATGGCCACCCTGAGAGTCCCTGTGCCACCCCAATGACCACCCAGACAGTCCCTGCCACCCTGAGAGTCCCTGTGTCACCGACAGGCTGTGCCACCCCAGTGCTCACCCTGAGAGTCTCTGGGCACCTGGTGTCGCCCTCCTATCCCCCTGGGGTCCCCACGAGCCCTTTTTCCCCAGCCTGAGCCCCACCGAGCCCCGTTCCCGTCCCTCTCCCGGTGCCCATGTCCCCCTCACGGCCAGGCCAGGGGGTCTCTCTCCTCACCCCCAGGCCCCGGCTCCCCTCACGGCCAGGCCCGGGGGTCTCGTCCCCCCTCACCGGCGTCTCCCGGGGTTTCCCAGCATCCCTCGCGGCCCGTGACGCCACCTCCGGCGCCGGGCCCGCCCCGGTACCTGGGCCCCTTACCGCTGCCGGCAGCGCCGTGAGGGGGGCTCCACTTCCGCCACCGGTGCACACCTATTAGTCTGCTGGCACCACGTGGTGCACCGCGGGGGCTGCTGGGAGTTGTAGTCCAAGGAGGGGCTACGACGCCTGTGATGCTTGGACTACAACTCCCATCAGCCCCCGCGGCGAAAATTCCCCAATTTCCCCTTTTCCCCCCGAATTCCTCTTTTCCCCCAAGAAATCCCACCAGCTCCACCCGCCCCCTCTCAACACCCTGATAAAACACAGCACACAATCAGCTCAGTTTTTTCATTTTTCCCTTTTTTTTTTTTATTTTTTAGGTTTTTTTTCCATTTTTGTGAGGTTTTTTGTGGGTTTTTTTTTTAAAGGCTGGGCGAGAGGTAGGATAAAAAAGGGCGTTTTTTGGCCTCTGACAGATCAGGTTTGGGAGCTCTTCTCACCTTCACTCCCTTGTGAAACACACCTGGGCTACTGAGGGAATTTTTACACAATGGGTTAAAAACTTTATATCCCAAGAGATATCTCATATCCACAAAAAAATAAAGGACAAAAAAGGGAAGATTTGAGGCATAAATCACATCAAAAGACTCCGTGTGTCCTACCTTTAAATAAGGAAAACATACAAAAGTGGCTGACGGTTGTGCAAAAATTCTTCAATTTGCTCTTAATATTTTACAGAATCAGTACAGGAAAATGTAGAAATCAGTAAAAAATTAAAAAAAAACAAAACAAACCAAACAACCAGGCCCCGGAGGGATTTGTCACGTTTTAGCAACAGGAGTTTTGCTGTCCCAGGGTGGGAATCTTGGCTCATATGGGGAGAGCTGGGCACTTTCAAGTCCCTTTTTTTAAAATATACTTTTGTATTTTTTTTAAATTTTTCCCCAGCATAAGGCAAAAACCCGACCCTGAAAAACACACTGAGATCCACAAAAAATGATGTAAACAAAGGATTTATCTTCCAAAAAACCTGGAGGGATGCTCCAAGAGGCTCCTTTAAAACAGAGGGTGTGAGGCTGAAGGCAGCTCCAGGATTCCCACACTTTTGGCTTCTTTTGGGGTGTTTTTTCCAGCTGTTTCTGTTTTTTATTTTGAGGGAAAACCCCCCCAAAAATGACCAAAAAACCCCCAAGGATGACTTTGTGCAATTCCTGCCCTGATTCTCAGCTAAGGCAGCGAAGTCCCTGCAATTCAATTTGTGTTTCCAAAAAAACACATTAAAAAAATAAAAAACAACAAAAAAAACAACAAAAACAACAACAAAAAAAAAAAAAAAGGGAGGGAAAAATCCAAGATGGCGGCGGCAACGGCCATCTTTGCGGCCGCCGCCATCTTGGTGATCCAGCATCTTTGGGTTGGTTTTTTGGGGTGAAAAGGGAGGGATTTTGTTCAATTTGAAGGCTGGGGGGTGTGACTCCATGATTGGTGGTGTCTGTGGTCGCAGGTGGCCGCGCTGGGGGGCTCAGGGGGTCTCGAAGCCCACGCGGAAGCCCGGCTGGGGCGGCACCACGGCACCGTTCTGGCCCTGCGCCGCCGGCACGCCGTAACTGGGGCCCATCCACGGCGCTGAGGACTGGCTCTGCCTGCTCGGGGAGGGAAAACATCCTTTAGGGAGCCCTAAATAATCCCTGGAAGGGATTTGGTGGAGATTTGGGGGGTTGGCACCTGCTGGGATGTCCCCACCTCTGTTGGGATGTCCTCACCCCTATGGGGATGTCCCTGGCCCTGTCGGGATGTCCCCAGCCCTGCTGGGACGTCCCCAGCCCTACTGGGATGTCCCCAACCCACCACAGCTCTGAGTGCAAAAATGGCTTCCCAAAAGGGATAAAAATCCTCTGGATTCACCCAAACCCCTCTTGGGACCTCCCCAGCCTGCTGTGGCTCTGAGGTGCAGCTTCCCAAAAGAGATAAAAATTGGGATAAAACAGCTCTGGATTCACCCAAAGCCCTGCTGGGATGTCCCCACCCCCACTGGGACATCCCTACCCCACTGCAACTCCAAGGTACAAAAATCCCTTCCCAAAAGGGATAAAGTTTGGGATAAACCCTCTGAGGACTCACCCAAAGCCCTGCTGGTTCCAGGCCTGGCCGTACACGCCGTAGGTGGGCACCTGCCAGCCGTTGGGCACGTACTGGCCCAGCTGGGCACCGCCATACCACTGCCCCCACTGCCCGTAGGCCGGCGGGTAGCTCAGCTGGCCCTGGGGACACACACGGGGACACGGCTCAGGGACTTGTGGAATCCATCCATCCATGGATCCATCCATGGATCCATCCATGGATCCATCATCCATCCCTCCATCCATCCATCATCCATCCATGGATCCATCCATGGATCCATCCGTCCATCCATCATCCATCCCTCCATCCATCCATCATCCATCCACGGATCCATCCATCCATCCATGGATCCATCCATGGATCCATCTGTCCATCCATCATCCATCCCTCCATCCATCCATCATCCATCCATCAATCCCCTGCCCCTCCATCTCATTCCCACTTCCCAGCCAATTAACGAGGTGATTAATGAGCAGCTCCCCCTGTGCAGGAGCCCCCTGACCTGCTGGACAGGGCTGGCCATGTCAGGTGTCTCCTTGCCCCAGTAACACTTCACCACGTGGCCCTCGATGGTGGTGCCATTGACGGAGACGATGGCGTGGGCAGCGCTCTCGTGGGAATTGAACCTGTTGAGATCAAGTATTTATTTATTGGGAACATTTCTTGGGATATTTATTGGGAATGACTCAGGAATGATTCCATGCTGTGACTCTCCCTACATAAACTGAGGAATCTGGCAAGGAGAGCAGTCAATTTATTGATTTTTTTACTCATTTTTAAATTTTTTTAGTCGTTTTTTTTCACTGATTTAGTTGGTTTTGATTCACTGAGGAAAGATTAGTCAAATTAATTGTTGAATTATTGTTGAATTATTGTTTCATCTTTTCTTGATTTTTAACCAATTTTTTTACTAAATGGGAAAGATTAGTCAATGTATTGATTTTTTTCTAATTTTTTTCATTTTTAATTGATTTTTTACTCATTTTTTACTAAATGGGAAAGATCAGTCAATTTATTGATTTTTTTACTTTTTGATTATTTGATTTTTTAGTGACTTTTTACTAAATGGGAAAGATCAGTCAATTTATTGATTTTTTATTACATTTTTTGATTTTTATTGATTTTTTTAAACTAATGTTTTTCACTAAATGGGAGAGATGGAAGTCAGCATTCACTGCAAGGAAATGAAGGGATCTTCCCATATGACAAAGGGTGCTATTCCAAGTGATTTCTGGGATTTTCCCCATTTTTTATGGCCATAATCCCTATTCAGAGCAGAAACCCTCTAACCTGGGAGGGTTTAGTGACTCCTCTGTGCTGACGGAGCTCCCATGTGACAAAGGGACCTGTTCCAAGTGCTTTTGGGGATTTTTCCCACTTTTTATGGCCATAATCCCTCTAATCTGAGAGGGTTTAGTGACTCCTCTCTGGTGACTGAAGTCCTGAATGACAAAGGGCCTTGTTGCAATGCAAATGATTTCTGGGATTTTCCCCATTTTTTATGGCCATAATCCCTCCCCAGAGCAGAAACCCTCTAACCCAGGAAGGTTCAGTGACTCCTCTGTGGTGACTGAAGTTCTGAATGACAAAAGGTTCCATTCCAAGTAGCTTTTGGGATTTCCCCCATTTTTATGGCTATAAATCCCTCCTCAGAGCAGAGGAACGAAAACCCCTCAAACCTGGGACCCCTCATGCCACCCCCAGCCCATTCCCACCTGACAAAGGAGTAGCCTTTATCCGGGAACACTCGGATCTCCATGATCTGCCCAAAGGGGGAGAAGGTCTGGCGCATCAGCTGCTCTGGAGCAGGAAGGACAGAGAGCAGCGTGAGGCACCCGTGGTGACAAGGGGACAGCTGGCACAGGGTGGGGCCACACGTACCTGTGAGGCCCGAGGTGACCCCCCCACAGTACACGGTGCAGTTGCTGGGGCTGGACTGAGTGACCACCTCGTCATAGGATAATTGTTTCGTGTTGGCTGGAAGAGAGTGGATGGGATTTTTCAAGAGGTGGGATGGGAATTGTGGGGGAATTTTAGTCCTGAGCCCTTTGCAGGGCCTAAAGAGGATCCAGTAGAGCTGGAGAGGGACTGGGGACAAGGGATGGAGGGACAGGACAGAGGGAATGGCTTCCAAATGTCTCAAGGGTGATTGTGAAGAGGATGGGGACACACTCTGGTCAGTGGTGCCCAGTGACAGGGTAAGGGGCAATGGGCACGGACTGAAACATGGGAAGTTCCACCTGAATATGAGGAAAAGAAGGAAAATATGAGGGAAAATATGAAGGAAAACTTTCCTTTGAGGCCTGCAACAGACAGGACACAGAGAATGGCTTCAAACCGGGAAAAGGGAGACTGGGGTGGGATTTTGGGAAGGAATGAGGGTGGGGAGGGGCTGGGATGGAATTCCAGAGCAGCTGTAGCTGCTCCATTCCTGTGGGTGTCCAAGGCCAGGTTAGGTGGGGCTTAGAGCACCCTGGGATAGGGGAAGGTGTCCCTGCCATGGCAGGGGTGGGGAGGGATGGGCTCTGAGGTCCTTCCCACCCCAAAAGCTCTAGGATCCCCCACCCCAGAAGCTGGCAGGGCACAGGGTAGGCACCTACTCTCATAGGTGCTCTTGGGAGCTGGAGGTTTCCTGGTGGCCCAGTTGGTCCGGATCTGCCGGCCCCCGAGCCACTGTCCCCCCATCTGCTGGATGGCATTCTCAGCGTCCTGGAGGAGAGAGGGGGAGAGAAAAACTCCACTGAGCCCACTGCTGGCAGCCCTTCCTGTGGGGCAGAGCCGGGGGAGTGACCCCACTACCCTCCTGAGTGACCCCTCTGCCCCCCTGAGTGACCCCTCTGCCCCCCTGAGTGACCCTGACAGTGTCCCAACCCTTTCCTGTGGGGCAGAGCCAGGGGAGTGACCCCACTGCCCTCCTGACTGACCAGGCTGGACGTGGCTTGGAGCAGTCTGGGACAGTGGGAGGGGTCCCTGCCCATGCCAGGGGTGCCACTGGATGGGGTTTAAGGTCTTTCCAACCCGAATCATTCTGGGATTCTGTGATTTCTGGGGATTTATAAACAGAGAGAGAAGGTGAAAGTCAGATGGGGAAGAGCCAGACTGTGACAGAGATCACCTGTTTGCTGGAGAGGGAAATGAAGGGATTTTACCCATTTATTGAAGAGGGAAATGAAGGGATTTTACCCATTTATTGAGGGAGGAAATGAAGAGATTTCACCCATTTACTGCAGAGGAAAATGAAGAGATTTTACCCATGTTTTGAGGAAGGAAACAAAGAGCTCTTACCCATTTATTGAAGAAGGAGACAAAGCCATAGCCCTTGGACTTGCCCGTGGCCATGTCCTTGACCACCCGTGCATCCCTAAAAGCACAAAGGGAACCAGCTCAGCCCCACAGCCCAGGATGGGCTCAGCCCCACCTCTCTCCTCACCAGCACCACGCTCAAAACAACTCCTTGTCCACACACAGCCTGGCTAAAGGAGCAAAATTCAACTTAAAACATGCAAATCAAGAGCTTCTCTAAGAAATGGCTGTGTTTTACAGGCGGGGAAGGCACAAAGCAGCTGTTGCAGATCACTGCAGGAGCTTGGCTGGCTCTCTGGAACCATGCAAGTTTTAAAATCTTATTTATTTGCCAACATATTCTACCTGCTGGTTGCAAATGTTAAATAGAAATTATTAGAAAATAAAAATAAAAATTAAAAATAGGAATTGAAAGGCCTGTTAACTGAATTCTTTCATTCTCAGGTCAATTTGTTACCCCCTTTTTGGGCTGTAAATTTTGAGATTGATATTGCAGAAATTATTCTAGAAAACACTTGTCTTAAAACCACATCAGGCATCATTATCAAACAGGAGTGACTGGAACTACGAGGTACAGAAAAAAAACAGGTGAAAAAGGAATAAAATTGATAAATAAAATTACAGCATTTCTCCACTGTGAACTGTAGCCTGTGGTTTGCCATGGAATTCTGGAATTTTTGGCTGGAATAGCCAAAAAAAAAACCAGTCAGGAAATCATGGAAGTGAAATCAGAGGGGGCAGAGAAACCAGCAGAGCACGGCCACAGCACTGAGAAGCCACAGTGGGCAGAAAGCTCATTAAGTCTCAGTTTTAAGCCTAATTAACAGTAGGTTTTAAGCCTAATTAACAGTAATTCTGGCACCCACAGAACCAGATGCCTGAGGAAAATCCTTCCTCAAAGCAGCAGGAATATTTGTTCTCTGTTAGATCCCCTTTCCTCTTTTTTAACTTCCCCAGAATTTGGGTCCAGAGTCCCAAAATTGCTTGGAAAAGCCACTGTGGGGAGCTGAGCTGGGCTTGTTTGAGAGGGAAAGGGGGAAACACTCATCTCTACTTAATTTCAACTGAAAAACTGGGACTAAAGGCTCAAGAATGAGTGAAAACAAGAGCACAGTGAGCTCACAAAGGGAGGCAGAGGATGTTTGACAGGGATTCAAACCAGCTGGAGGCCAAGAATTCCCCAAATTTCTCTCTGTGCTGATCACACCTCGAGGTCATCAATAAAAATTAGTTTAGTACCAGTAAAGATTCAAATAAAAATAAATCAATCAGGAAATATTCCATTAGCAGCACATTTGCAGAGCCTGGTCACTGATGAACAGCTGAAGTCACTTCATTCAATCCCTGGTTGTTCCAGGTTAAATTTAAATAAGGAGAAAATCTGGATCCTTTGGGGTTTGGAACAAGAGTTCAAAAGGGAGAATTCTGCTTTTTGGGGGAAAAAAACTTGAGTTTTAGGCTGGATGATGAGTCTGAGCCAACATGAGCATCACCCCTTTCCTGTCAGCACCGGGCAGGGACAGCTCTTGTAGGGAGAACACTCTTCCAGGGAGGATGGGACAAAGGGCCTGACCCCAGCTCAGGCTCAGGAGGGAATTTGGGGGCTCTGGGGGACCTTTTGGAAGGGAGGGGGAAACTCTCACACCAACATCCTGCCTGTTCCTGCCTCATTCCAGCTGTTCCAGCCCCTCATTCCTTCCATCCAGCCACATCTGGCTAGAGGATGGACAGACCCCCTGCAGCCCCATCCCTTCCATCCATGGGATGAATTCCCTGGAGCCCCATCCCTTCCATCCATGGGATGAATTCCCTGAAGCCCCATCCCTTCCATCCTGAGGATGAATTCCCAGGAGCCCCATCCCTTCCATCCTGAGGATGAATTCTCTGGAGCCCCATCCCTTCCATCCATGGGATGAATTCCCTGGAGCCCCATTCCTTCCATCCATGGGATGAATTCCCTGGAGCCCCATCCCTTCCACCCCGAGGATGAATTCTCTGGAGCCCCATCCCTTCCATCCAGACTCCCTGGAGCTCCATCCCCTCCATCCATGGGATGAAATCCCTGCAGCCCCACCCCTTCCACCCAGACTCCCTGGAGCACTCCCTCTGCACTCCCCAGTGCCCCTCAGCTGCACTCAGGGGATGCCTGAAGCAAAAATCACATTTTTATAGAACTTTTAAAACCTTCTAATAAAAGAAAATCAAGCTGGCATGAAAAGAGGAATAAACTGGAACTCTTGAGGGGGGAAAAAAACCCAAAACAACAAAAACCAAACTTACTTCAATTAAATGCTTCACTACCCAACATTCCAAAGGGTTCTATGTTCTTACACCACCACCAAGAAACTCCAATGTCCAGTACAGACAACACTACAAGGAAAATTCAGGGTTTATGTTTGGAGCATGGAATGGAGGGACTGCTCCTTGCTCTGCTGCACCCTGGGTGGGACAGGCTGCCGGGGACACCTCGGTGGGAACGTCCCTGCCTTGCTGGGACCAGCTCAGCTCCCTGACCCAAAGGGTTTGGACAAATGTGTGGGGCCTCAGGGCAAGGTGGTGCTGCCCCAGTGGCCTCAAGGTGCTCAAAAAAAGGCTCATTTTGAGGGAAAGTGGAATTAAACCCACCAAAAAAAAAAAAAAAAGTTGGCTAAGGGTGGTTGGCCTCAAAAATCCAGAGTGCCACAGGGCAGGTGCAGGATCTGGATCTTCCAGCTTTCCTGGGAAAGCAGAAGAGGTGGGATAAAGGATCTGGCTGTGTGAGCAGCAGTGTGAGAGTGCCACAGTGTCACTTACTCGACACAAAGCTGCCTCCACTCAGGAGAGAGACGTAAAAAAGGACCGATCTGCCCTAAAAAAGGACTTGATCTGCCCTACAAAAGGACTTACGAGATTCTTCCAAAGGGAGCAAAGGCTGCTTTGATGTCTTCAGTTGTGATCTCAGGGCTGAGGTCTCCAACAAAGACATGGAAATGGTCTTTGGGGGGAAAAAAGAAAGGAAGATTTAGTGGTTGAAGAAGCCCTCTGAGCAGAGCAGAGGAAAAAAAGTCTTCTTAAAAAACCTTTATTAAAACTCCAGCTGTTATTCAAAATACATGATTAAGAAGCACAAAACTATGTATTAAATAGCACAAAAATCCATATTGGATGCTACAGAAAGACCAGAATTCCTGCTGTTCCTGACAGACCCTGTGCTTGGCAGTGCCACAAGCTAGCGATTTGNCTTTAATTTTACAAACTGCTTCTAAGCATTTACTGCACAAAAGGCCTGAACCTGAGGAGTTTTCCACCTCAATGCAACTATGTGGGACACAGACTGAGCTGTGCACCCAACTCTCTCAGACTCTGATGGGGTTTAGCCCCACTAGCCTAAAATTCCAAGAATTTCTCCACAGAAATTGCTGGGAGTGATGGAATCTGTTCTGGAAGGAGCCTGGATGCTCCATGTGCCTCAAAAAATGCAGAATGAGGCACTTTGGGTTTTAATTCACAATTGCCCAGGTACCAAACAGCCACAGATTTGCACCAAATCCCTTCCTGATGCTACAGGGAAATGCAAGGGAAGTCCTTCCATAAAAATTCAGTGGAAAACAAACAAAATTCCCCCAAACTTAGCTTCAGGGAACACCCTGGAGATACACAATCTGATATTTAAGAAGACACAATTACCTTGTGAACGCTGTGTGATGGCAAAGATCAGATTTGCCCTGAAGTTTAATTAACATAAACACAATAAATAATTAGGATTCCAATCAAAACCATTCCCACAGAGCTCTTTGTGGTGCATTTCTGTTTCAGAACTTGCACAGGTGACACTTACTGCTGGTGTCTTTCTTCTGGCTGCTGGGGGTGGTGGCCCAGTTCACTTTGACCTCCTGCAAATGGCAGTCACACATCAGATTTTGCAAATCCCCAAAAAAGAAATCTCAAAAAGCTCAGACATCTCCAGTGCTCAAATCTGACCCTACAGAGCACCCCATGTGCAAGGCTGGGGTTAAAACTCGAGTTTAAGATATTTTTCTAGGGAGAGGGTTTGTTCTTAAATTAACAGGGCTAGAGCTCCCCTGCTCTGGGGGGGTTCACCTGGAGAGGAGAAGCTCCAGGAGAGCTCAGAGCCCTTTGCAGGGCCTAAAGGGGATCCAGGAGAGCTGGAGAGGGACTGGGGACAGGGGATAGAGGGACAGGACAGAGGGAATGGCTTCCAAATATCTCAAGGGTGACTGTGAAGAGGATGGGGACACACTCTGGTCAGTGGTGCCCAGTGACAGGGTAAGGTCTCCCTGGAACATGGAAACATGGAAAGTTCCACCTGAATATGAGGAAAAGAAGGAAAATATGAAGGAAAACTTTCCTCTGAGGACTGGAACAGGCTGTGCTATCTCCTTCTCAAATGAGACATCAAATCCCTGCCTGGACACTCTCCTGTGACCCTGCCCTGAATGAACTTTGGCATGGGGTCATCTCCAGAGGGGCCTTCCAACCCCAACCACTCTGCAATTCTGTGATTTTCCTCCCAGTTCCACATCCTCTGCTCCAAGTTCCTCCCAACACCCTGAACTTCTCCTCCCACCATCCTGAACTCAT
The DNA here is from genome assembly GCA_013399835.1 of Leptocoma aspasia. Lineage (NCBI taxonomy): Eukaryota > Metazoa > Chordata > Aves > Passeriformes > Nectariniidae > Leptocoma > Leptocoma aspasia. The sequence goes on along the minus strand of VXAX01007120.1, from coordinate 4,704 downwards.
TTTCCCAACATCCTGAACTCCTTCTCCCAACACCCTGAACTCCTTCTCCCAACATTTAACTCTTCCCAGCACCCTGAACTCCTTCTCCCAACATTTAACTCTTCCCAGCACCCTGAACTCCTTCTCCCAACACTCTGAACTCCTCCTCCCACCACCCTGAACTCCTCCTCCCACCACCCTGAACTCCTCCTCCCACCACCCTGAACTCCCCCCCAGCACCCTGAACTCCTCCTCTGAGCCGTGTCCCGCTAAGATCTCCTCCCCAAAGCAAGAGTCTGACATTTGCAGCCCACCCCTGGTTTTCCAGCAGGATTTCCCCTTGGGATGCCCCCAGCCCCTGGCACAGCCTGCCTTCCCCCCAGACTCACCCCAGAGCATGGCAGCTTACCTTACCCATTATCTTCCTGCCGTTCATGGCAGCCAGGGCTGCGCCCGCGTGCCGGTGCTCGTAGAACTCCACGAAGCAGTAGGGATCATTGCCAGCTGTCTGAGACAGGAAATGAGCCAGGATTAGGGACACTAACCCAGGACTAGGGACACTAACCCGGGATTGGGGACACAAACCCAGGATCAGGGACACAAACCCAGGATTAGGGACACAAACCCAGACTCTGGCTGCTTAGCTCAGCCTCTGGCTGCTGACACCTCAACAGCCCCACATGGACAGGTTTTCTGACCCTACAATGCCCCCAGAGCTCTCAATTCTGCTTTAGGAAGGTAAAATGATGGTAAAGAATTTTTAAAACCTCATTTGCAATCCCCTCGTGGTTTAATGAGTTGATTGTTCCTCTCCACGTCCACCCATCCTTAAATTTCCCACCAGGCACGTGCAGAAACGATGCCAAAACCATTTGAGTGCATCTCCAGGTTTATTGAAGGGGGTTGTGCCCTGTTTGCAGGGGAATTCCCAGAGCCACAAGCACAGCCTGGAGCCAGCAGCTCTGAGGAACAGGGAAATCAGAGGGTTCAGGCTCTTACATCCATGATCATCTTGCAGTTCTTGCAGGGTCCGATCTGGCTGAAGAGCTGGAGGATCAGAGCCTCGGTCACGTCCCTGGAGAGGTTCCCCACGTACCTGAGGGTCAAACACAGGAATGGACGGGGATGTTGGGCACACCTGGGAAGGGGTTTGGGACCAGGGATGAAGCCATAGGAAAAGAGGGAATGGCTTCCCACTGCTGGAGAGTTGGGTGAGATGGGATATTGGGATGCAATGAGGTGGGGAGGGGCTGGGATGGAATTCCCAGAGGAGCTGTGTCCACCCCTGGATCCCTGGAAGTGTCCAAGGCCAGGCTGGACAGGGCTTGGAGCACCCTCGGATAGTGGAAGATGTCCCTGTCAATGGCAGGGGGTGGCACTGGATGGGTTTAATGTCCCTTCCCACCCAAACCATTCCAGGATTCCATTACTCCATTAAATGACCTTCCAAACTGATTTCCCAGTACAGAAACTCCAGTTCCCATATCCCATGCTGATTTCCCAGTATAGAAACTCCAGTTCCTAATCCCCATATCCCTATGATTTCCAGTACAGAAATTCCAATTCCCATATCCCTACTACGATTCCCCAGTACGGAAATTCCAATTCCCATATCCCTGCACCATCATCCCTGCCCAGCACTACTTCCCAGCTGCCCCAGCAGTTCACGCTGCTGTTTGTCCACATTTTACACAACATTTGGCCTGTTCCTTCTGAAGGCCTCTGCTTTTGGAAGCACCAGATCTGCCTGGAATACCCCAGGGCCAACATGCTCGAGTGCACACATTCCCAAACATATCCCAAATCCCCACTCCCACCTGGGATTTTGGCTTCCTTGGCCACCAAACCCATCTGTGACCCACAGGTGGCTGGTTTTGTTGTTGTTGTTGAGCCCAAGTAATGGGATTTTTTATAAAAAGCCCAGTGAGAAATCTCACCCCTTGAGGTGCAGCCGCAGCTTCCCACAGAGGAGCATTCCATAGGAAATCTCTGTCATGGGAATCCTGGCCAAATCCCAGGCCTGAAACCATCCTGAGCACCTGAGCTGCTGCCAGGGGGGTAAAGGGGCTGTCAGCAAACAACCAGCAGCAAATCCAAGCTCTGCTCCTGCTGCCAGAGGGATGTACTCTGAGGTTTGGTTGTGTGGGAAGGAGGGAGTTTCTGTCAGGAATAGCTCATACAGACACCCAGACCTGTGACCCCTCCCTGTGCCAAAAACCCTGACTTTTCCACGGAATTTTGTTGCAGCTCCATGTTCCACGGCTGGATCTAGCACACCTGGACCTTGTCCGGGGCCATTCACACACAAATAACCCAGCACCCAGGTGACCCTGCCAGGTGACATGAGGAGAGTTCAGTCCTGGCTCTTCCTGCACCTCTCCCATCCCTCTCTTTCCTGCTAATTGGATGAGAATCCAATTAACGAGCCAGTTGATGACCCTGCAGATGAAGGGCTGTGTTATCCAAGTTTATCTTGAGAAGCCAAACCCGACTGCTGCCAGCACTTGTGTGTGCTTCAGACCACAAATTAATTTAATTTAGGACACATATCCCACATGCATCCATGGAAAACACAAACAACAGGACAACACCTCCAAGGCTGCCTCCTAACTGCTCTGCAGATCCATCATCTGCTGCTGAAAAGTGGCTTTCAAGGAAGGGAAGTGCCTGTGGGAGAAGGAGCTGCCTCTCCAGGAATTCATTTACACCAAGAAAAACGGCTCCTAAGGGAACACAGGGCTCTGCACCCCCCCTCACTGACACAGGTGAGGTGGAAAAGGCAAAAACAAGGAGTTACTGCCAGGAGTGCCTGCAAGCTGTTCCAGAAAAACAACTGGAGTGTGTTAAGGATGGAAAGGACAGGGTGCAGAGGGTCCACCCAGTTGAGGGAGCACCGAAATCCACACCTGGGAAGGGTTTCTGGAGCAGAAATCCTACAGAAACCCCTGTGTGAGCATGGATTTAACACCCACTAACCTGAGCTGCACTTTCTGCCTTTGACTGCTCTTTCTAAACCTGACCTGCGACACCCAGCTGGTGACAATTCCCTGTGTGACCCCAGAAAGACACTGGGAGGGAGTCAGAGAAATGTCACCCTGGATGTTGCTCAGCCCTGAGCTGTGTTTTCAGGCAGGGCTCGGTGATCCTGCAGGTCTTTTCCAGCCTCAATTATTCCCTGTCCGTGCCACCAGCCACACATGCTCAGGGACTTGGATTCCTTGGCACACATCAAGGCCACCTCATGACCCTTGGGATGGGGGGAAAAACATCTGCCCAAATAAATACACAAACACACCAGCTCTGTGTTTGCAAAAGCCAGGAATAGCTCCCAAAACGTGGGAAAACATGGGGAAGCAGAGAATGGTAAGTGCTTGGGACGGATGGGGTGAGGCACGTCGGGGTCTTGTTGTCCTGTGGTCACTTGGCTGAGTTGTTTCTCACCCTCTGGGGAGAGGCAACAGAACAAGGGCACAACATTCCCTCATCTTGGAATGAGTCCCTCTCTCCCTCCTGTCTTTCCTGCTGCACTGGAGAACAAGGCTCCTAGAGGTGGCATGGCAAGATTGGAGCCTGATTTCCCTGATCCAAGCAGGGGAAAGCTACTCCAGGTAACACCTGCCTGGGAAAAGGAGGGAAACACAGCCCAGGTGCAAAACAGAGTCAGGTATGCACAGGACCAGCACCTTTTGCTAAAATCCAACCTAAAACTCCCCTGATGTGGCTTTGTAATTCACTCTTTGGGAAGCAACAGGTTCAGAGAGTGCTTTGAATACTGGGGCAAGCACGGGATTCATGGGCACCCCCTGGTCATTCCCACAGAGCTGCTGACCAGGGCAGTGGGGCTGCCCAAACCCCCCAGGGCAAAATCCAGCCAGTGGCTCCCAAAAACCTACATGAATCATGCAGAATGACAGGCTCCTCACCATGGAACTGTTTGGGGTGGAAGGGACTCAGATCATCCCAGTTCAATTCCCTGCCATGGGCTGGGATGGATGGGGAGGGGGGCACACACGCCTTCCAGACGTGAGCATGGATGTACCAGGGAGAGGGGGACACCTTCCACACTGCCCTTCCCTCCAGATGTGATCTGGGATGGACTGGGGAGAGGGGCACACACTTTCCAGACCCCCCTTTCTATCCAGGAAAAGGGGGGACAACCTTCCAGACCACTTTTCCCTCAGGATGTGACCTGGGATGGACTGGGAAGGGACATACAGCTTGCAGACTCTTTTCTCTCCAGAGGTGACTTGGGATGTACTGGGGAAGGGACACACAGCTTCCACACTGCCCTGTCCCTCCAGATGTGAGCTGGAGGCCCAGAGGAACGCCCGGAGCGTAGGGCAGGCCGGCGGTGCCCAGCACTGGGAACGGGGAAAGGGCAGGAATACCGCGGGAGCCGGGCTCCCCTCAGCCCCCGGCGGCGGTGGCTCCCGCAGCACTGCGGGAGGCTGAGGGTCCGCGGCGGAGCCCTGAGGGGCCCGTCCGTGAGGCGACCCCCGGCCGCCCCTCCCCGCGGAGCCGGGAACAATAGGCGGCCTCGCCCCCTCCCCACTCACAGGGTCTTGGGCATTTCATCCTCCATGGCGCCGCCGCCGCCCGCCCCGGCTCTTCCCGCCCGCCGGGGCGGCCCCGTGAGCCCTGGGCAGCCCGGGCAGCCCGAGCGGCGCCGGCCCCGCCGGCGGACGGTCCCGCAGCGGCTCCTCGCAAGATGGCGGCGGGCGGGCG
>VXAX01007118.1:12077-46665 GCA_013399835.1 Leptocoma aspasia | reverse complement strand
AAAAAAAAAAAAAAAAAAGCTGCATTAGGAATATTTCACTTACCTGGAGCTGAATTTATTTGGATTCTCTTTGCTGGTTCAAGTTTTCCAGCTTCACAAAAGGCTGGAGAAGCTCTAGAGGAGTCTTATAAATAAAATAAATCCAGAAGAATTTCCCTGAGCTGTAGGTGCTGGGACTCACTTCATGTTCCCAATGCAGCACTGTCAAAGCTCTGGAATTGTGTCCAATACTTTTGTTCCCTACTTTCCCTGAGTATTCCAAGGCACAGACAGAACTGGAGTCCTTTCCCTGCTTTAAATCTCTTAAAACTCAGATTTTCTGTCATGGGGCTCCTGCAGGCTCCTGCTCTGGCAGTTTGGGGATTCCTGGAATCCCAATCAAGCCAGGGTGACTCTTTATGTGCCCAAGGGCTAAAGCCTGGCTTTGTGTGCAAAACCCTGGACAGACCTGAAATACAGGGAAGAGATTAAATACCAGGGAATGTTTGTACTTCCAGCAATTTCCATGGATGCCAAAGAAAACACAGGAATAAATGACAAACTGGTTGGGATGAGCTCTCTGAAGGGGAAATTTTCCTGTTTCAGGGGACCCGTGGCTCTCAGTGCCCTGATTCCAGCTGGGAAAACACAGCAAAGCCAATATTCCCTATTTTCTACAGCTGGAAAACCTGATTGCAGCACCCTGGATTCAGGTGGAGTGAGACACCTCCAGGTGCTGTCCCAGATTTCTGTGCTGTCTCCTGAGAACAGGGGCTGGGACCTGACTTCCAGCTCACTCCTCTACAACAGGTTGGATGAGTAACTATAGGGTGTAAATACAGAGTAACTACAGAGAGTAAAATCACCCAGAGAAAACACGGAAATGTCTCCTGAAACACGGATCTTAATCCAGGGTTTAAGTGGAGTTTGGGCAGCTCTGCTCATCCCAGGTTTTAAGCAGGGATCTTGCTGTGGGGACACTGCCATTTAGCAAGGTCAGAGCTTTTGAAAGGTCTAAAAAGTGGTTTTGAGGAAAAAAACAGAGCTGGGAAAATATCCATGAGGAAAAGGAATCCTCAGCTCTTCTTTTTCTCTGTGAGACCTGGAGATTGAACTGGGCCAATCCCTCATTTAAAGGGATGTGCAGGGAGTGGAAACAGAGCTGGTCCCAGAGTGGGAACAGGAAAACTGTGGAAAATTGGGAATTTGAGAGCCAATCTGGCACTGAACTGGGCCAGTGAACCCCACTGGATGATCCAGGCTGAGCTGTTGGGAACAAAGCAGAGAGGAGCTCCCATCCCTCAGGAATGGGAGATGATTTCCAGGCAGTTCTCTCAGATTTAGGAATACCCTTGAGGCCTTTCCCAACTTTAGTAATTCCACGATTCCCACTGAAGGAAGCTGGATCTGCTCTCCCAGCTGCAGGAACACTGCCATTAGTTCTGTGTGTAAATCCAATTACATCCTCCAGTGTTTTCTGCATTTCCCTTGTTCATGATTAATTTATTTGCCCTCAATTTCACCAAAAATTCGGCATTTTCTGTCAGGTTTCACTGAATCCTGGTGTCAGCTGCAACTCTTCTCCCTTGCTGCTCCTCTGCATTTCCCACATAAATAATAAAAGGGATTTTGGGGCAGCTCTTTTCAAGCTGTGCAAGTTGGGCTCATTTAATTCCCGAAGGCTGCACATCCACATCCTGATATCCAGGCAGGGAATTCATTTACATGCCATGGATGGCTCAGCCACCCTTCAACTGCTGGCATTTCGTCCCTGCTTTGGAATATTATTTACATTTATTAAAAAGCAGTCGGAGAATGTTCAACTTGGTGCCTTTTAAAACAATGTGGAGAGGCTGCTTTCAGAAAGACACAGATGAGGGTCCTTTATTAATTAATTTCCTGTTAATCCTTTAAATTCCTTCGATTATCAGGTATTTAAAGTGGTTTTTACGTGCTAATAACTGAATGAGAAGTGTGGAGCGTTCCATTTTTCCGGGTGCCTGAAATTCAGTGTGGTTTTAGATCATCTCCTGCCTTGTTTTCCCTCTCCACAAAACATCCCAAGCTTTTCTCCCATCCCTTTCCTTCTCTCCCTGAGGAAGCCGATGAGGCCAGCAGTGCCTGACGGGAATTTTCCATCGGACACTGACGTTGTTGTCATTTATTGGAATCCTGATGGAAAATATCCACTTGCAAAGGGAGAGATGCCAAGGGAATCTGGGAATGCTGGTGGGGTTTAGGCTCAGCCTAAATGGGGGAAGGTGTCTGTGTAAGCCCCTCCCAGGATTATTTTAGGTCAGCATTTCAGCAGCTGATTTGTGTCAAACTCCTCATCCCAAAGTTCTGCCAAAAATGGAATCTGCCTAAAATAAATATAAAACAATAACCTAAAAATAAAGACCCAAATTGGGTATAATTAAAATTAAACCAGTGTTCAAACTGCAGTATATCCCAGGCAAAACAAACCTGAATTATCCAGTTACAAGCACAGTTGCTGATGGAAAATGAGCCTTATAATTCAGTGTGGGCACAAAGCACAGCTGATTTTAAAGTGATTGTGACTTTGGGCAAACTCATCTTTCAGGGAAAAAGGGAAAGAGAGGGAATCTCTCCCTTAGTCCAGGAAACAGCAGCCAATGGATGTCACTGGAGCAGGGAATTTAATGGATGCTGTGCAAATAAAAAGCTCCTTTCTCCTTGGGTTTAGGGTTTGAAGGAAGGATCCTGAGCATTGTAATTAAAAGTGGAGCAGAGGTGATGGATGTGATCCCCACTGAGGAGCCTCTGGGATTTTCCCCTGGCAGAAAGTTGATGGGAGTTCACCATCAGGACAGAGCCAACACATCCACACCGGGCTGGGGGGAAGGAATTGCACTGGGAGCAGCCTGTGAATATTCCAAGGCGAATTTTAATTGAAAATATGGCCTTAATTGTGTGGAATTTCATGGTGACTTCATGAGGGGATGGAGGTGTTCCCTGCCTGGGGATGAAGTGGCCTCAGACTTGTGGGGCCTGTCAGAACCCCACAAATAATGGAATTAAGGAATGAAGGAATTTAGCACCTGACATTTCTGAACAGGAGTTCTGGCAGTGGAAATGGGGCTCAGGGAGCCCAAAGCAGGGGCAGAATTCATGCTCCTCTCACGGGGAGAGCAGGCCACAAACACTCGGTGCAGGAATTAAAATGCATTAATTGAGACCTAAGACACACAAATGTTTGAAGACACTGGCCTGCTCTGGGTGCTAAGAGATAAAACCAGCACTTTTGGAGTTTATTGCTGTTTTCAGCATCCCAGATGGCTGCAGGGTTTGGGGCCACTGTGTCTGTCCCCAGATGGACAAAGGAAGGTTCAGGCTTGGCCAGGCTCAGGGCAGTGCAGGTGCCAAGGGTGGGAATGGCTCCCCTGTGCCACCAAAGGGATGGAAGCAAGGCAGGATCTGGGGAATGTGTGTGCTTTAGTGGGATTATTTGGGGATTCAGGCTTCTGTTGCAGGGTTCTCTGGAAGAGGGATCTGTTTGCGTTCCGTGTTTGCCAGCACATTTCTGCTCCGAGTGCTTCCATCTCTCAGTTGTTCCTGGGTGTATTTGGGGACAGAAACTTGTGTTTGGTGTAAACTGGAGCCTCTGGAAGGTGAATAGTTCATTTTTGGCAGGAGGCCCCTGTTGGGAGGGGTTGCATCCCAAGAGATCACACAGGTTTGGGATCAGTGTGTGTGCTGTGAATCCCAAAGAGGTGATTCCGGCTCTCAGCCCGGCTTCTGGGGACAGGAAAGTCAGGAAAAAGAGATCCACTGACCATGGATTTGTTTCAACCTTCCTGGAACACCCCCAAAGTTGTGTTTGTCCTTGTGGGAAAATCCAATTTTGTCACCAGGAGCTCTCCTTGACCTTTTCACTCCGGAGCAGCCACTGAGCTACTGGAGTTCACGGCAATGGTGCTGTTTGGAGCAGATTCCCCTGGGAATTATCATTTCCATGAGGAAATATTTCTGATTTCAGCTCTTCCCCGTGCCATAGCTGAGCCAGGGTTTTCCAGAGTCACCTGCAATTCCTGGGCACTGCCCAGCCCTGGCTGGGAGAAGCTGGAAATCAAAGCCCCTGGTGTGTTGTGCTATAATTTATGCCAGGAAGCAGATTTAAATTATGCAAATTGCTGTCTGCACCGAATCTGCCATCTGGAAAAAGTTCTGCGTGCAAAAATCTGTCAGGGCAAGGCAAGGGACAAGGGATCATTGGGAAGGGAGAACTGATGGAATAAAAACAAACTGCTCCCATAAAATTGATTCCCCTGCTCCAGTCCAGTGGCAAAGCCGCTGTTCTGTAGGAGCCAGATTAATATAGTAGGGGTAAAATGATTGTTTAAAGCTGCTTAGGAGCTGGAAGAATTCCTTGTCAAGATGGATAAAATGCAGGTTAGGAGGGAAAGGAGGAGCCCAAGGGAAGGGTGGCACATCCAGAGCTGGAGGTGGGCAGGGATCAGCAGTGAAAGGGTGAGAGAGATGTGGCCTGGCAGTTTTGGGGCACAGGATAAGTCCTGGAGCCATCCAACAGGGAATATTTCTGTAATAAATGGGAATTGGAGAGGTTAAAGGATGCAGGATTTGCTGCCTCTCTAGTGCTGGAAATCAGGGAAAGGTTCTTCCCCCAGAGGGTGGTGGGCACTGCCCAGGGAATGGGCACATTCCCAAACCTGCCCGAGCTCCACGAGTGTTGGGACAGCCCTCCCAGGGATCCTGCCCATGGGATTTTGGGGTGTCTGTGCAGAGCCAGGGGCTGCACTGGATGACCCTGGTGGTCCCTTCCAGCTGAGGATATTCCAGAGTTCTTTATTTTCCATCAGAGCAGACTTGTGTGACTCCTCCTCTCCCAAAGGCAGAGCTCTCGTGGCAGGAGGAATGTGCACCTTGGGGTTACATCACCTCCTGGGCTGAATTCTCGGGGCAATCCCTCCCTTTATGAGCAGGAATTGCCTTTCCTTGTGCCCCCAGGATGTCCTCAGGGAAACTCTGCAGAGTTTGGTGGAAACTCTCCAGAAATCAATGCTGGTGGGGTCAAGGACTTGTGGAACTCCCTGGAAAGGCAGAGCTTGGTTCTCCACACCCTCACAAAACCTCTTGGCTTTCCAAGCCCCCTTGCACGTGTCCACTGAGCCCTTTTTGTGCCCTCAGTTTGGGGGAGCAGCCATGTCCTTTGTCACGAGAGCGGCACGGGGTGCTGCTGTTTGGTGACATCCCGTGAAGCAGAGCAGTAATTACAGAAAGCTTTGTCAGATTTTATCCTCTGCTCCTGCAAAGGATCCTGAGCAGGAAGCCAGGGCTGTGGAGGGACCCCTCGCTGCCTGCACTCCCATTAACTCCATAGGCACGGCGTTAATTTGGAAAAATAACAGTTGGAGGCTGTCAGGGAAGCTCCATAAAAACCCTGCCAGCTCCTGCTGCAATGCAGACAGAAAACAAATGGTTCCCATTTCAACTTGGCATGCTGTAACCCCACTGAGCTGCCTTCCCAGGATAAACTACTGCCATGGAATTGTATTCCCACAAGCAGCACGAGATCCTGTTTAAAAAGCATCACACAACCCTGTGTATCCCTAATTATTTGTGTGATGAAGGAAGAAACGCTTCAGTGCTGGTTTATTTTTGCTCACCATCCTTGTAACTAAGCTGGGAGCGATCTTCCTCTTTCCATGGAGCTGTTCAGGGAGATGGGATGTTGGGAAGGAATTCCTCCCTGTGAGGGTGGGGAGGGGCTGGGATGGGATTCCCAGAGAAGCTGTGGCTGCCCCTGGATCCCTGGAAGTTCCCAAGGCCAGGCTGGACAGAGCTTGGAGCAGGCTGGGGCAGTGGAAAGTGTCCTGGGTGGAATTGGATGGGCTTTAAGATCCCTTCCAACCCAAACCATGCTGGGATTCTGCAGCAGGAGAGTTTGGCTCTCAGGAGTTCCGTGGGCTGGGATGGCACAGCTTTGCAGTCCTGGTGCTTTGGTGTTTTGTGTTGGTTTCTTCTGGCCATAAAAATGGATTTTCCAACAACAACTGAACCTGGGACCCAGTTGATACTCCTGGGCTTAATCCCTAAATTTAGGGCTTGTGTTTTATGGTGGTTTTAATGCTTTACATGGCACAGAGAACCCTGTGCTTCAAATTCCCCGATCCCAGCTCCGTGTCCCACCTGAGAGCCCGGCACAGGGATGGAAGGGGTGGAATTCCTTCCCGTGACAGGAATGCACCACACACCCCAGCAGCCAAAGCATCTCTGCATCATTCCCAGCACCGAGCTTGGCCTGGCTCACAGAGATCACAAAGCACCACCCACCTGCCCTTTCCTTCCCACAGCCAGAGCTGATCTCCCTGGAAAGCCTTTCCTGTGGGAGCTGCGGTTTGACCTTTACCAGCTCCAGCAATCCCTGACAACGGCAGCAGGAGAACACCCAGCACCAACAGCTGGATTTTTTTAAAGCCAGATTGTGACAGATCCCTCCCGTGAATGCCGCAGCTGCCAGAGGTCCAAGCACAGCATTAAAGCAGCATCTCCAACATAACATTTCCAGAACATTTCCTTCCAGCTTCCCCCTCGCCCCTCCACGCACACAGAACCCACAGGGAAGGACTCCTTGTGCCCGTTTGACCTTTTCTGCTGCTTTTCAGTTGATGAAGTTCACTCCTGTGACCTCGGTGCAGCCTGGCAGTGGTTGTGTGTTGTTTCAGTGCTGTTCCTGACTTCCTGTAGCATTAAACCTGGCAAAAATGAGATGTTTCACTCTCGGGCTCGGCTGTGAAAGGTCTTTGGTGTCACTGTGAACACTGAAAATTAAAGGTGTTCTAAAAGCAGCTGGAAAAGAAGAGATTTAATCAGAGAGACGCTGCCATGGGGGAGCCCAAGGGCTCTGCCTTGCTTTTGGATGGCAGAAAAGTTCAAAGCTCTGGTGAACTGAGTTTCTGTCCTTTCTGTCCCTTGGATGGAGGGAGGATGGAGACATTTCAAAGGAAGGGTTTTGTCCTTAGTCTTTCTGACATTTGAATTCGGTTTTGGTCTTGAAAAGGCAAAGCAGAGGCTCCTTCCTGGCAGAGACTGCAGGGAGAGCAGGCAGTGGGGGAAGGGGCTGTTGTCACTTCTGGGGTTTCTTTTACTCTGAACAATTACACAGCATTTTGGTTTAGTTTGGAGAAAGGTCCTGGAAGGGCAACAAAGCTGATGTAATTCCACCCCCTTCCCGTGGCCAGGGCCTCCTTTCATTATCCCAGGTTTTGTTTGTGAGCGCTGGGATTTCATTTGGTTTTTGATCTGATCTTGTGATGTCTGGGAGCTGAGACCTTTAATTTCCTGTCCTGGTGGATCTGTCTCTGAAACCCTCCTAGGGATGTGTGTTTGCAGGAGACTGGGACTGGGAAAAGGCCCTTCCCTCTGTAAAGATGTACCAAAAATCTCAGCCAGGGAGGGCAGAATTAACAACCCAATCAAGCCAGTGTTGTTTAATTCAGTTCATTATAAGCTGACCCCACCTGAATTAACTGAGGATGCTGCAGCTCCTGGGATCACGTTCACATTTCCCAGCAAAGAAATTCAGTGGAGCAGGACCAGCTGCTGCAGAAAACTGGGATTTTGGCTCTGTGGTTGAAGAATCAAACTTCCCTGGAAAGGCTCAGCTGGGATTATTTGCTCTCAGGCTCTCAGCTGAGCAGCACCAAGAGCAGTTTTATCTCTCAGGAACTTGTTAAAAAACTTGAAATAGGTATAGTTTGGTCTTAATGGGGACTCCCACAAAGCCAGTGGGGTTTTAATCATTATTGTATTATTATTTTATACATATTTCTACAAATGAGGGGCAGGTTTCACTTGGAGAGCATTCCAGAAAAATCAGATTTGAGCCTGGGAGTTGTGTGGCTGCCTGGGTAGAAAAGCTGGGAGGAATCAAAGCTTTTCCAGCTTTTCAGGAGGGAGCAGCCACTGAAATTAGACAGAAGAAAAATTGGATGAGGTGTTGAACGAGTTCTCCTGGCAGCCCCTGTGAGCTGAAGAGCAGGATTAGGGAGAGCTGGAGATTTGGGAAGCAAAGCTCAGTTTTAGTCTGCCTCCAGCATTTGTGATTAACTTCTCCTGCCTCTTGCTCCTCAGGGCAATGAGGCTGCAAAATCCAAACCAAATTGCTCCGGAGACAATTCTATTTCCACTGCCTGTTAAATATCAGGATATTTCTTTATTAGAATGAGGTTGATGGGAATGTTGGGTGTTTGTGGCTGAGCTCAGGGAGATTAATTAATGACATCCCCATTAATGCCGTGGCTGGGGTGAAATCTGGAAATAAAACCCCATCTGCTTATTTTTTTACAAAGTGCTGTTGAAAAATATCCAAAAGTTTCTCTGGAATTCAGAAATCCAGCTCTGCCCCAACACCTCAGCCCTGGAGTCACATTGCCATGGATTTTCCACAGAAGTAGCCACAGCAATGCTAATTTGGGAGCTGTCTGGGGAGCAAGCTCAGAGTGCCAGAACAAGACTAATCCCCCTCTCTGTTTTCTCTAATAAAAGGGAAGAACACTAAATAATTAACGTCAACAAATGAAAACTAATTTGCCAATTTTTAATTTTTTCCCCATTGCGTGATCCCTGTTAATGAATAATTTACCAGCCAGAGATGAATATAAAATGAAGGGATTTCTCTGGGGTCTGCTGTGTTCTCTGAACATCAAGGCTAACTCTTTAGATATCCATATATATATTTAAAAAAAAAAGGGCAAAAAATAACCCCAGAGAAAACAGCATTCAGCAGGAACCAGGCAGGAATAAAAAGAGCTGCAGCCTCCAGAGGTTTTCCCATTTCCTTCTAGACCTGAGATCATTTGTCTGAGGCTGTTTGTGAATTATTCATACCCAGTGGAGCTCTTTGCTTTCCCAGATTGAATGTGACCAGTTTCCGTCTCAGGGCTTCCCGTGCTGCTTTTTTTTGTTTGCATTTCAGCTTTTCCTGGGATGCCCTTTATCCCAAGGCCCTGCTGGATGCCGGGGGATTCTGTCAGTCAAACATCCAGAACCTGCTCTGTGCTCAGTGCCCAGCACTTCCCACAGCACATGAGGCAGCTGTGGGAATGGGAATGGGATAACTGAGGAGCTGAGAAACCTTGGCAATGATGCCGTGGTCCTGCTTTGACTTTGGAGTGGGACCTCCAAGGAAAAAGTGTTTGTTATTTTAGCTCTGGGTTGATTTTAAGGGTCCTGTGCATCCAAATCCCTGTGTCAGATTAGCAGGAGCATCCCAGTCTGTGGAAGTGTCCCTGCTCATGGCAGGTGATGGAATGAGATGGGATTTAAAATCCCAGCTCCAAACCCCTCTGCTTCAGCTGCCACTCAAAACCTGCTTAGATTTGGTTGTGTTAAACAGGACTGGGAAAACAGATCCAGGATTGGGAAAACAGACCCAGGATTGGGAAAACAGACCCAGGACTGGGAAAACAGACCCAGGACTGGGAAAACAGAACCAGGACTGGGAAAACAGACCCAGGACTGGGAAAACAGATCCAGGACTGGGAAAACAGATCCAGGATTGGGAAAACAGACCCAGGATTGGGAAAACAGATCCAGAACTGGGAAAACAGATCCAGGATTGGGAAAACAGACCCAGGATTGGGATGAACTTCAGTGTGTGCTCCAAAGCTTCCTTGGAGTTCCATGCCCCACCAGCCTCCAACGTGAGCAGCATCTCCAGATCCCATGGACACTGGGCAGTCTCATGCCAGGGAATTCCAGACTGGGTTGGTGGGAAGGAGGAGGAGAAGAGACGAGTTCCACCTGCAGTTGAGTTTCCTTGGCTTTTCCTGCTGCTGGGCATCAGAGGCACAACTTGAGGAGGAGCACTCGTGGCTCGTTGCTGTTGCTGTTTGCTGGCCCTGCTCAGGTTTGGGAGGAACATCCCAGTATTCCTGAGGAGCCATCCCAGTGTTCCTGAGAAGCCATCCTGGTGTCCCTGAGGAGCCATCCCGGTGTCCCTGAGGAGCCATCCCGGTGTTCCCCTGCTCCAGGTGTTTCCCGGCGCTGCCGCACACGGGATGCGGTTGCCGAGCAACCTCCCGCAATTTAAAGCATCCTGGGAGCCACGGGCGGGGCTGCGAGCGGAGCTGTCACTGCTCTGTCACTGCTCCGGAGCCTTCCCCTTCCCGCCTTGCTCACCTCACCTGGAAAGCTCGGCAGGGGTTTTCTTCTCTCCGGTGCCGGGATTTGTGCACACGCCCAGAATCCCGGGCTGGAAAAGCCCTCCAGGATCCAACCAGTGCCCGNGGGAAAACAGACCCAGGATTGGGATGAACTTCAGTGTGTGCTCCAAAGCTTCCTTGGAGTTCCATGCCCCACCAGCCTCCAACGTGAGCAGCATCTCCAGATCCCATGGACACTGGGCAGTCTCATGCCAGGGAATTCCAGACTGGGTTGGTGGGAAGGAGGAGGAGAAGAGACGAGTTCCACCTGCAGTTGAGTTTCCTTGGCTTTTCCTGCTGCTGGGCATCAGAGGCACAACTTGAGGAGGAGCACTCGTGGCTCGTTGCTGTTGCTGTTTGCTGGCCCTGCTCAGGTTTGGAAGGAACATCCCAGTATTCCTGAGGAGCCATCCCAGTGTTCCTGAGAAGCCATCCTGGTGTCCCTGAGGAGCCATCCCGGTGTCCCTGAGGAGCCATCCTGGTGTTCCTGAGAAGCCATCCTGGTGTCCCTGAGGAGCCATCCCGGTGTCCCTGAGGAGNGGGAAATTCCTGCTGATTCCACCCTGAGCCTCCCCTGCATTCCCTCTCCTCCTGTCCCTGTTCCCTGGGGACAGATCCCAATCCCAGCCTGGCTGTCCCCTCCTGTCAGGGAGTTTTGCAGAGCCACAAGGTCTCCCCTGAGCCTCCTCCACCCCCAGACTCCTCAGGTTTCCTCCTAAAATCCTAGGAAGAAAATACCGTAGAAATAATATCTTTTCATAGATGGGATTGTTACTTTTTACAGGAACCTGTATTCCCAAACTAGTTCATCCCTCTTTTGTGAGAATTACAGAGATTCCCCCATGCTGAAAAGCTGAAAATTGGATTAATAGATTCCCTTTCAGTTTTCAAACACTCCTCTCTTTCAAACACTCCTGCTAAAATTAGCAGGCTCAGGAGCTATAAAAAGAGCTCCCTGCTTTTTCTGGGGAAAAGCCCTCCCCTGGGAATTCAGAAATGGATCTGTCATGTGAGATTTCCCCCTGCCTTCCCCTCCCTGCCGTGCTGGAGTTCACCCTGCCTGCGTTCCAATCTCCTCATGTTCCTCTGCAAAGTAATCCAGACTCAAGTGTGTCGTGCATTAAAGCAATAAAAAAATGAAAAAATATAAAATTAACAAACCCCAGGATGCTGGGTATGCTCAGGCTAAGAAATAATTAATGGATAAATGGAATGAGCACATTAAGGACTAGGAAAAGACCCTTCAGGTTGCTCTGAATGTGCTCCTCAAGCTTTCCTGGATTTTTTTCCCTCAGTGTCTCCATGTCTGGAGCTGCCCAATCCCTGTCCACGTCTGTATCCAGCTGAAGGAGGGAACAGAAAAGCCCAAGAAGTTTCACAATGTATTTGTTTTATCCAGGCTCAGACAGGCACCGTAACTCATCCTGGGTTCCAACAGGAGCGTGGATCCCTTCCAATGTAATTCCCTGGAGTTGGCTCGCTCTGGGCAGGACGTGGAGCTGGGGGTGGCACCACCCTGGCTGTCCCTGTCCCCTCAGTGCCCCTGCAGCATCCAACCCCTTTTCCACGGGCTCAGCACCAAGGGCAGCTCCATAAATCCCGCTGCGAGGAGCACGGATCAATATTCCCCGGTTAATGACGCCCAGCTGGAATTAGCATCGATTTCCTGTCTCCTCCTCTTCCCAATTATGCAAAGTTCGCTGTGCCCCTTCCAGAGCTGCCTTTTTTCCCAGCTTTTAGAGGCACTGCCCAGTGACGTCTGATTCGGAACAGTCAAAAACATCACAACCAATTTTGGCTTTTGCTTTTTTGTTCTCCGTCCAGGTTTCACCCTGGGGTTAATAGAAAATGATGTCAAACACCAGGAGTGATTTATGGAAGTCAGGCAGCTTTTGGCACCCTGAGCTATGGATAAAGTCAACTGCAAATTGTTTTCACATTCTAAATTACTGTACCCAGCTCTGGAGGAGGCTGGAAAAACTGCCAGAGGGAAAATGTGGGAGAAGGAAAACCTGTGTGGCTGTCTCTGAACTGAGCTGTGCCTCAAAAGAATTCCAGTTTTTAAGCCAAACCTCTGTGCTGAACGCCAGGGATGGATTTTTCCTGGGAATTACCATGGATGTGGGGATTCCCAGCTCCACATCTGCCACATGAACCTGGTGCCACCTCTGCTGCAGGCTGGAAATCTCTCCATTAAGAGCCTGAATCGGTTTTGATTGCAGAACAAAGATTCTGGAAGCAGGAGCTGGTGCTCTTCCCAAGAGCATCTCTGGAATCAATGACCCCCAAAATGGGAAAGGAAACTTCCTTCTTTTACTCTGTGTATTATTTTTGT
Organism: Leptocoma aspasia; assembly: GCA_013399835.1. Classification (NCBI taxonomy): domain Eukaryota; kingdom Metazoa; phylum Chordata; class Aves; order Passeriformes; family Nectariniidae; genus Leptocoma; species Leptocoma aspasia. Next base: position 34,164 of record VXAX01007118.1, on the reverse strand, counting down.
AGCTCTGATACTGCCTTTCAAACTTGCGCTGGATTATCAATAAAATACCGGTTTCTTTGTCATTATCATGGATTTCTAAGTTTCAAATCTCATAAGGGGCACTTGAGGGATTGTTTTTGTTTCGGGGTTGATTCAAAACTTGGTTTGTCTTGAGGCTGAGAGGGAATCTCCAAGAGCTTCCCATAAAAATAATGATTTTTTTTTCTCCCTTGCAGGAAGAACTCAGGAGGCTCCAGCACACCCTGGAACAGGTCAATGATGGCAAAGACTCGCTCCAAAGGTAAATGTGCCTTTTCCAAAATACCTCACCCATGAGAGGGTGAAATGGATTTTCCAAGGTGCAGAACCTTTGCTGAGGGATCCTCTTTGTCACAGATAATATCCCAAATTTTGCCTTTCTCCCATAAACAATCCCTATTTTTAGTTACAAGAGGACAATTTCTGACAATGATATCACTGAGTGCCCAGTAAAGTCTCAAAAAAACTCCACAGGCTGGGGTCTGATCTCCCAAATTTCCCTGCCAAGAGCTGCCATTCAATCCACGCTGCTGCTCCCATCCAAGGCAGCGTTCCCAGGTGCTGGATTTGGATATTCCAGCATTTTCAAATTGCTTTCTTCAAGCCATCAGTTCCCAGCAGCAACTCCTTGGCCATCATTTATTACAAAGAATTTATTCTTCACCCCCCACGTGGCTTTTGCTGCTGGAACTCATTTGCTGCCAGCATTCCCATTGTTCCTTTCCATTTCCCTCTCCAGCTTTTCCAGCATGGCCATGGGGATGGAAGTTAATTTAGCAGGAATATCTGTTAGATTTGCCAGGTTTTTTTGTTGTTGTTGTTGTTTTTGGGGTTTTTTTGTTTGTTTGTTTGTTTTACAGCAGCTCTTTTGCTGGCTGTGCCTGTCCCTGGAGCTGGGGCAGCTGGGAGATTTAAAACAGGGGTTCAGGCAGGTTCCCACTGGAAAGCTGGATCCAAATTCCCATTTTTTGTTGGGAGCTGGGCACAGAGGTCCAGATAACTTCCTCCAAAGACAGTAACTCCTTCTGATCATCAGCTCTTGTTTGTTCTTGTCCAGATTATGGAATTCATTCACAGGGTGGCAGGAATGTCAGGCTGGAACACGTTAAACTCATTTCCTTTTCCTTCCTATAGCCATCAGCTCACCATGGATGAAGAAAATAATATCCAGGAATATCCTATCAACCTCCAGCCCTTGGAATCCAAAGTGAAAATGTGAGTAAGGAGAAGTGTTGGGTCTGCCTTGGAATGCAGTTGAGATGTCCAATTCCTGAGCTGCAGGATCCACACTGGATCCATCCTGGATTTCTGTGTAACTGGATAAAAGAGCTTCCAGTTAGCAAATTAATTAAGTTTTCTATATTTAAGAACGTGGAGCTGAGAAAAATGGGGTTGTTCAGCCTAAAAAAAAGAGAAGGATCCAAAGTGACAAAATTGTGGCCTTCCAGTGCCTAAAGGGGCTCCAGGAGAGCTGGAGAGGGACTGGGGACAAGGGATGGAGGGACAAGACCCAGGGAATGGCTCCCAGTGCCAGAGGGCAGGGATGGATGGGATATTGGGAATTGGGAATTCCTGGCTGGGATGGAATTCCCAGAGCAGCTGTGGCTGCCCCTGGATCCCTGGCAGTGCCCAAGGCCAGGCTGGACACTGGGGCTGGGAGCACCTGGGACAGTGGGAGGTGTCCCTGCCATGGCAGGGGTGGGAATGGGATTGACATTCCCTTCCCACCCAAACCATCCTGGATGAATCCCAGAATCACACGGATTCCCTTTGAACGTTAACCATCAGTGTTGCACTAATTTTTTTATTTCCTCTGTGTAACTAAAGAATATTTGGGAATCTGCTGGGTTTTTCCGTGTGCGCAGAGAAGCCAGAGGAGGGAAGGACAGCACAAAGCCGTTCCCGTGGCGTTTTTCCCATCCAACATCAGTTTCCCAGGGATTCCCTGGAAGGAGCAGCCCTGGAAGAGCAGGATTCCTGCCCTGGGGGTGCAGCGCAGCCCTGTGGCTCGGGAACAGCGGGATTTCCCCGGGAAGCCGGGCTCAGCCAGGGCACACGCTGACACCTGGTGCCCTGCCGGGAAGGGAGGGATGCGCATCCCCGGCTCCGGGAATGAGCTCCCGAACTTCCAAATGCCACCCAACCACGGAATCATGGAATGGTTCGGGTCGGAAGGGACCTTTAAAGACCTTTTAGTGCAGCCCCGAGCAGGGATGGCTTCAATTAGGGCAGCTTGTCTGTAAATGAACACCTGATCTGGGGTGTTTTTAGGGATGGGGAATCTCCCACCTCACCACCCTCATGGAATAAAGTCTTTCCTCATATCCTAAACCAATTCTCTCTTCTAATTATGGGATAATTTAAATTTTTGCTCTACATTACATGATACGGAGTTTCCCCTGGGGTCAGTTATTCTAACAGTCTTGATTTTGAATAATTAAAACTTGCCCACGTATTTATCAGAGTCCAGGATTCCTTTTGGAGCCTCTCCCAGCACGGATCCTCCGGCCCTGGGGCAGGAATTGCCTCCATCCAACAAACACTGCCTCACTTACAGGCCATTCAAATATTAATGCATATTAAAATATTAAAAGGACATGAAGTTTCAAATTAAAACCCAGTGTCTTTTAAGCTTTTAGTCATGCAAATAAAAGCCAGATAAAAGAATCAAATTTCAGGGAGATTTCTAAGAGAGTAATTATGACTTAAACTCAGTCTATTCTCCGGCTTTAAAATAGAAATCCATGTAAATTTAAACATGTAAATATAAATATGTAAATACTGCTCATCCCAGTGAATAAACCCTCAATTGCTTAAAAATCCTACAAGGAGCTAATCTTACAGAGAAGTTGTGGATGCTGGAATTGTTCCAGGCCAGGTTGGACGGATTTGGAGCAACTTGAGATAGTGGAAATTGTCCCTGCCCATGGCAGAGGATGGAATGAGATGACATTTTCCAACCTAAACCATTCTGGGATTCCATAATTCCATGATACTGCTCTGGCTCTCAAATTCCAGTTGTATCTGAATTATAATCTGAAATGTGAGATAAAAATAAAATGCAGAAGGTTGTTAATTCCTTTAAATGGACAAATGGGTTTTTTTAGTTAGATTGTGGAATGTAGGAGAAATTCCAGGTTCTGGATGGCCTCAACTGAAACCACTTCCATAGGTTTTGGGATTGGATTGGACTCTGAGTAACATGGTAGGAGTTTGGAACCAGACGATCTTTAAGGTCCTTTCCAACCCAAACCACTCCAGAATTCCCTGATTCTCCTTAATAAATATCCTAAATTATCCCAGTGGTGCCTCATACAAACCCTACAGAGGTAGCTCCACGTGATCCTTATCCAGACAGGAAAACAAAATCCAGGAACCCCCCGATCCCAGTGTTTTGAGCCAGGGATCTGGACTGAAATCCTTTGTTCCCTCAGCATCCAGCGAGCGTGGCGTGAGCACCTGCAGCGCCAGGACCTGTCCCCATCCCCGGAGCTACGGGACAAGCACAGCCCATCCCCAACGTCCCCGACGTCCCCAACAATGTCCCCAGCGTCACCAACATCGCCAGCCTCGGGCAAGATGAGCAGGTCTGTCAGCATGAACACCTTCTCCGACACCAGCACCCCCGTGAGTCCCGCTGGAATTCCTCCTTTTTCCTTTGTTGGCTTCCTTGCTGGGATTTGGGATAAGTGAAAGCTCAGTTGCGGATCCACTGGGTTGATGATGGGTTAAAAAGGGATTTTTAGGTGTCTCAAATGATCTCCAGGCAGAGATTCCTCCTGGAGGCTCATCAGGATGTGTGACTGTGGATATCAGACCTGGATTTCAGCAGATTTTGGAGGTGTTCTTGCCGGATAAAAGGTGCTTCCAAGTGGTCCTGTGTCCTGTGTGTTTGGGATATTGTGTTCCCAAAAAACCTCAAGTTGTGGTGCTTTTCATGCAAAGAAGTGTGGTTTCTTGATTGATTTTTGGTTTTGTTTTGTTGGTTGATTTTTATATTTGCTAAAAGAAACGCTGAGGAGTTGATTTAGCGGATCAAAATTAAATTTGGAATAAATATTCTGCCCTGACCAGTGGTTGGAGGCTGCATTTCTCTTTTTAAGGTGACCCTAAATAAACCCCAAATGCAGATCCCATTTTGTTGGAACACAAACAGCTCTGTGACCATCTCTGAATCGGGATTTTTAGCTCAATAAATTAATAAATACAGAGTTTGGAAATGTTGCCTTCAGCTTTGTCACAGAAGACAAGGTTTGAGGGAATTACAGACTGGAGCAGATGGAATAATTCAGGAATTCCAGGAGCAGGAATTGCCGTGGTGTGGGGTGCAGAAGGGGGGAACAAGTTGGTTGGATCCTCACTGTCAGTGGCTGTTGTCACTCCCAGGAGAGCATTTGGTGGCTTCTGAATCCCTACAAAAATCTGGGAATCATTGTTAGTGGTGTTCTTTGAGCTGAATGAATTTAATTCTGCCTTGAGTTGCAAAGTGGGAACGATTTTAATCTCGTAAAGCCCAAGGCACTGATCAAACAAAGCTTTTCCATGCTAAAAACTCTGATCTTGGAATTTTGGGGATAATTTGACTCTTTCCAGCGTTGACCCAAGCGTTGATCCAGACCCAAAGTGAAGCTGTTTCCAGCAGGTTTATTTCGGGACGCGGTGCTTGACAGAATTTAATAAAATATTCTTGAGGGCACTGCTTTATTTTTAGTTGGGAGCTGGAGAGCAGGAGGATAAAGTGGGTTGGAATATTGGGTTAGACACTGATGTTTCATGGATTAAAGGAGTTTGGTTCCTTTGCTAAATGAGGATAAAAATGTTTATCTGCCACTGGAATCTGCTTCCACCAGAGGTCCCTCGTACCCTGCGCAGGGACGTTCCCGGGTGCTCCAGAGCTTCTCCAGCACTGATCTCGTTAGGAAAATGTCATTTTTGGGATGGTTGGGAGCTCAGTAAGGGCAGCTGGGAGTTCTGTATTTGTGGGGAGAAAGTGAAGAAGGCTCCATCTCTGAGTGTTTGTGGGGTACAACACAGGGTTCCCCGGGCCTTCCCCATGGAGAGAACTGACAGAACGGGTGGGATGCCAGAGCTTGAGGGATGAGATGAGAAATGGAGAATTCTTGTTTGGCTGCTGCTTTGTAGCACAGAAAGGTTTGTGTGTGTGTAGTACAAACAGGTTTTTAACCGTTGGAAAAGATCTGTTATTGATCACTGATCAGATTACGGTATGAGGAGCACACAGGCTGGAGCTCTGTTGTCTTCACTTGCTTTTGTTTTCCTTTTGCATGTTACTTTTTGCTAAAAAGAAATTAGAAGACAGACATGTAACAGATTTGAAATAATGTTCTTCCCTGGAAATGTTTTATGTTTTGTTACCATGCAGAAAAGTGCCAAAACTTCCCTTCCTAGATGGGTTTCTGCTTTTCTCCAAAATCACTGAATGGTTTGGGTTGAAAGGGACCTTCAAGCTCATCCCATCCCACCCCTGACATGGCAGGGACACTTCCACTGTCCCAGGCTGCTCCAAGCCCCATCCAACCTGGCCTTGGACGCTTCCAGGGATCCAGGGGCAGCCACAGCTGCTCTGTGCCAGGGCCTCCCCGCCCTCACAGCCAGGAATTCCTTCCCAGTATCCCATCTAAGTTTCCACTCCTTCAGCTTGAAGCCATTCCTTTGTCCTGTCGCTCCAGTTCCCAATGAAGTCTCTCTACGTCTTCCTTGGATCCCCACTCAGATTCTGGCAGGAGCTCTGAGCTCTACACGCAACTTCCTCTTCTCCAGGCTGACAAACTCCAACTTTCCCAGCCTGTCTCCATGGGGGAAGATCTCCAGTCCCCTTATCCACATCATGGCTTGTTCGGGACTTGCTCCAACAGTTCCACGTCCTTCTTACCGTGGGGACACCAGCTCTGGGTGCAGCGTTCCAGGCGGGGTCTCAGGAAGCACTCCATGTGCAGGAGGATGTGTTAGCCCGGCTGCCACCCTGCTGGGCTGCCCGGGAGAGGAGCGGAGCCCCCGGGAGCGGTGGCGGTGCTCGGGCGTTCAGCACCGCGGGCAGCGGCGGGGCCGGGCCCGCTCAGCACCGCGGACAGCGGCGCGCTTCTCTCGCTCCTCGGCCGGGACTCGGGGCTCGCTGCCCTTTAATGCGGTTCTTACCCCAACCCTGTCACTCCTGACCTCCCATCCTGGCAGAGCACCTCTTTTCCTATCCTAAAAATCATTGGGATGCTCCTGAGAATGGCAGGACTGATTCTGTAAAATTCCCATTGTCACTCTCACTTTTCAGCCTTCTGATGTTTTCATTCTTGTGATGGAGTTTCTCACGCTGTTTTTTGTAAACATGCACATGTTTTTCTAACTGTCTTTTTGTTTTTCATTCCTTCTCCTGGGAGGAGAAAGGTTTGATGGACTTTGTCATTGACCAGTGTGGTTGGAGAGGTGGTAACTTCACCTTCCAACCGATGGTCGTTTCCAGAACTCTATAGAATGTGAAAACCAAAATAAAGTTTCTCTCTTCTTTGCCTTCTCTCGGGTGTGGCTGCGTTTGTCTCTGCGTTTCGTGTTGTGCGACAGTGACGCCCATTTTTTTGCTTGAGCCAAGTGCTCCAATACGCAACTTCCTACCAAGAAATGCTTTTTTTTTTCGAGGTGTAACCGCACAAAACCTGCTTTTCCAAACGGGAATGGTTATTTCCCCACCCTTTCTCCATCGGTTGATGCCGCAGAAATATCCCGTGGGGAAAAGAGCCAGGATTGAACTCCTCTGCCCCAACCCCCAGTTTGTTTGTCCTTCCTGCCCCGTGTGGTGCCTTCAAAGCTGGCACTTTCCTCAGTGATTTATTAAGGTTTGGTTGTAAAATAGAACAAAATCCCTCTGCAGCCTTTGTGTGTTCCTAGGTCTCCCAGGGGAATCCCATTTTTCGACTGGTGTCTGTGACATTCCCAGGTGTGTCTTGCACCTGCAGGAGCGATGGGAAGTTGAGGGAGAGGGAAAATCAATGTATGGGAGGCAGTGAAATCCAGAGGGGTGTTAATATGGGGAACATTCCCTCTTTCCTGTGAGCCTGAATTCCCAAATCCATGAGCAGCAGAGAGGCAACCATCTGATAAATATTTACAATGTGATTTCTATATAATGTAAAAATGCAAATCCTTGCTCTTGAGCAGCGTGGATGGAAACATAATTAAAGATGAGGGAGACAAATCCAACTGAGATGAAAAGGCCTTAATTAGAAATCAAATATTTGATGGGTTGGGGAGAAACATTAACGCTGATGTGGCTGTCAGATAACACTTGGAATGAAGGGAACATGGAAAAAAATGTTGTTTTCAATCCCTCCCATTGGCTTTGGATAATCTCAGTTCTAAATTCAGGGAATTCACAGTGCTGTGGCCTAACATGGAATTTGTCTTTTAAATGGGATTTTTATGGATAAACAGTTCCTGAGTTTGTGTTTATTTGTGTACATAATCACCCCCAACGATTATCCAAATTTAACTCCCTTACAAATACTATCCCATGGGATTTGAACTGCTGGGATACAAAAGGATCCTCTTGATCCTTTCTGCTGGTGGGAGCAGAACACCAAGAATTTCTTCTTTTTTATGTTGTGTGTATTGAAGATTGGGTATTGATGTGATTATTGATGTCAATTTGAGTCCTTGTGGTTTAGCAGCAGCAAAATCAATCCAGAAATGATCTTGGTTGATGAGAAAACCACTGATAAGACATTTCTGATGATGTTTCTGTGGGAATATTCGGCTGCTTGAGACACTTGAGAAATGTTTTTTGAGTTCTGGGGTGGGTTTAGCTCTGTGAAGGTTCCCAATGAGACGGCTCTGGTGGGTATCGATGAGAGACCTCAAAAATAGTTTTATTTATGTCCCACTTCAGGAAACCTGGCCGAATCCTTTATAAAGCCTTTCTAAACTAATTCTATTTACAATACCTCATTTATTCCCACAGCAGGGAAATTCCACTGCCTGCCTTTTACAAAGCCAGGCCCCTAAATGAAAATAATATTAATGAAGACTTTACTGCTTAATTAAGCAGGGGTTGCAGAGCAGATTTGCACCATCACAGAAGTTCTTGGGGAGTTTCTCTCCAGCCCTGTGACAACACACTGAAAATCCAGAATTTCCTTTGTTTGAGGAACTTCCAGAGGGCAGGTTAGGTGGGATAATGGGAAGGCATTATTCCCTGTGAGGGTGGGGAAGGGCTGGGATGGAATTCCCAGAGAAGCTGTGGCTGCCCCTGGAGTCCTGGAAGTGTCCGAGGCCAGGCTGGACAGGGCTTGGAGCACCTGGGACAGTGGAAGTTGTGGGACTGGATGACCTTTGAGGTCCCTTCCAACCCAAACAATTCCATGATTCTCTCCTCTGTGACCAGTGAGCTTTGCTGATGGCATTTGCAATCTCTGGGAATGATGACAACAGCCTGATTTCTTTCGGCTGGAAAAGATCCCATCCTTTCCTGCTGTTTAGGATGCGCAGCTAAAATATCCTAAAACATGTAGAGTTTCCAATGAGACCCTCTGGGATCACAGCTTTGGGTGTTGGTGACTTGAGAGCTGGGCACGGATGAGGAGAGGACACAGCAGAGCACACCAATAATTCCTAGGAATTATTGGGAATACCAACATCTGGCAAACCCAAAATTACGAGGCCTTTTGTTTCACCCTTCCCAAGTTTGATGACAGAGATCAAATAGCTCACTGCAGAGTCAAATACTGGAGCAGTGCAGGAAAAGGGAATGGATTTGGAATGGGAAGGAAAGAGTGGGAATTCCAACATGGAATTATTTGAGACTGGGAGATTTCCACACACAGGTTTCTCACAAGGAATTATCTTCACTGGCTGGAATGAATTCTACTTTCATGGGACCAAAAAAGAAGGGAAAATGTATGAAATTTAAGTAATGGACAATAAAGTCATGATTAGGCCAAGAGGAATTAGATGTATAAAATATATTTAATAGAAACTTACTGGGATGGAGGGAAAATCCAATGGAAATTGCCCCATCCTGAGCCATTAAATTATTTTAGTGGCTCTATCACCACTGAAACGTGGCAGCAGCACTTTTATAGGGTCTATTACAGAACAGTGGATCTTCCCAAATATATCCAGATTATCTCCTTCCAAAGGGCACAGTATTGATTTCTGCTTGTAAAATGAATTTTCAGAGTAAATACACCGGAAAAGTAAATTTCTGTGGGAATAAATATGATTTGAGCTATTTCACTGCTTGGAATTTAAGCAAATAATAATCATTATTCTGGTTTTTAGGAGATTCTGGTTCTGTTTCAAAACTCCATTTTTTGAGGCAATTTTCCACCTGTGAAATGACTTCTTAGGGTCATCTAAAGGTCATTAGGAAGACATAAATGACAGTTTAGGGAAGCATTTAAGGAAAAAGCTGTATTTTCTCTCGGAATTTCTTCAATGGAGTGAAAATTTCACACTGGGGGTAAAAAAAGCCATTTTAATTTTAACAAGGAACCCAAAATGAGCAGCAGGGAGGTGCCCTGGTGGTGGTGGTGGTTCATGTCCCACCTGCTCTGCCTGGAGCTGAGCCCAGCCACAGGTGATGCTTTTGGGGGAAAGGTTGGGCAGTTTTGCTCCTCAACCCTAAATCCTGTTTTAATGGACATTCCCACACTGGAGTTATTCAGGTCTTCAACAAAACCTGATTAAATCCTGTGTTAATGGACATTCCCACACTGGAGTTACTCAGGTCTTCAACAAAACCTGATTAAATCCTGTGTTAATGGAGATTCCCATGCTGGAGTTATTCAGGTCTTCAGATTTTCTCCCAGCCCGATCTCTCATACCAATAATTTTTGGCAAAGCCACCCTTTAGCAAAGGTCTTTAAGAGATCTAAGTCCAGCAGTGGATTTTGGGGTTTATTCTGGATTATTCATTACTTCCATGATTTGTTTGATTGCGTCACTTGGTTCTGCCTTTTTTAACGCCTGATGCTCTTTCTCCCTTTCCTTTAAAGTATCAGGCTTTATGAACCCCAAAATTCCCCCAAGTTCCTCTGTGCTACCCACGTAACAGTGAATTTTGGAGGGTTTCCTGTTTCCCAGGCTCTTCTCTCCAGTAAGATTTTGTTTAGAAGTGCCAGGATCCCCTCATACCCCACTTGTGTCCTTGGACTGTGCTTTAAACTTCCCTTCATTGGTGACTTCTGAAATTTTGACCTTATTTTGCCCTTCTTTGCTGACATTGAATTAAATATTTTTCCTCCCGTTGACCAGGGCAGGAAAATGCTGGGAGCTGAGCAGTTCCCACCTGGGAACACCAGAGCCAGAGGTGAACTGTGGAATATTCCCGTGGTTTATTATATCGGACATTTTCCTGCTGTTCTGATAATGCATTCCCCACACCGTGTGCACACCAGTCCTTCATTATTTGAAAATTTAGGAGCTCTTGTTTTTCCAACTAAACCCTTGCTTCCAGTTCCTAATTAAGGCACTGCTTTAATTGCATTAATTCCTCTCATTCCGAGCCTGAACGTGGAGCTTGGCAAACGCTGCTCCAATCGCGTCAGCGGCCAGGCTTTGGCTTTTCCAAGGTATTTAAAATTCCATCACTGTTCCCATAAACCTCAGCCAGTGGATTATTTCTCATGGACAGACAGTCCATCCTTCTCCTGGGGGTTTTATGGACAGAGTGTATAAAATGATAACACAATGAATGGGCCACTTGCCATCCTCTATCAGCTGCTTAAATCAGCTGCTCCAGACAGGAATTCAATGCAGGAGAAGCTGTTCCAAATGGATTTTTCAGGTACAAGGCACAACAAGGAATTTCAGGAGTATTCTTGATCCATTGGCACCGACATAGCTTTAAAGACATTTATGGGCCTTCAATAAAGATGCTTTCAAACCATCTTCAGAATAATAAAATCACTTTGGTACTCTGAGGAGCTCAGAAGAAAATCAAATTATTGTTAGATTTGATTATGGCAGTGTCCAGAAATCCCAGATATTGGATAAAATCCGCTGAGAGGCAAATGGAGAATCTCATTCAGGGAGGGAAAGGAAGAGAAGGTTTTGCATGCAGGAATTGAATATTCCCCTGTAATTGTATTTTAATGTAAATTATGTAAATTAGATGAAGATGTCATAATATTTCCCGTGCTGAATTCATACTATTTATGAACACTGCAGTGCCTGTTTCCCCCTCTCCTGTAAAAACCTGCTGTGCTTCCCAGAATGCCGGGGATTTATCTCGTTTCCTGTGTTCAATTTTGCAAAATTGGGATGCAAATTTTAATATGAAATCTTGACGCCAAATTTCAGGAACAGATTTCCTACCTGGAAGGAAGTGGAAAGGGAATATGGAGGTGCCTGGGAGAATTCAGTATTTTTAGTTCAGAGCAGTTTTTTTGGGGATGTAGAGAAATTAAAATAGGCTGCCCAGGCAAGTGGTGGATTCATGGATTCACCATCCCTGGAAGTGTTCCAAAAATGTGTGGATGTGGCACTTGAGGACATTATTTAGTGGTGAACGTGGGTTGATGGTTGGATCTTGGGAGTATTTTCCAACCTTACGGACTCTGTGATTCCATGAAATGATGGCCTTGGTGTCTCTCCCAAGACTGGGAATCCTGCTGTGGCTTCCTGCCCACTTGGGGCTCATTTTGACTTTTCTCTTCCTGACGGTCAAATATTTCCTGGATTTTCTTCCAAAATAATTCTAAATTCGCTTTGTGGGGTGGAGTTCCATGGGTGGCTGTAGGGCAGAGCTGGACCTTTGTTTGTCCCTTCCCATTTCTGGGGCAAAAAAAAGCCCCAAACCATTGAATAAGCCCCAAATCTCCTCTAGGACAACACTGAGGCTCAGAGGAGCTTGGAATTTCCACGTACAAATCCCAGTCTGGCTTTTCCATGTCCCATTCCCATTCCATGCCTTTAATCCTGATGCACTTCGTAAGTCCATCTGCAGGAACTCCTTCATTCCCTTCTGATGGAACAGATCCTTTGCTGTTCCTTATCCCAAAAGAAAGGGAGTTGGACAACTTTGTGCCTGGACTGTGACCTTTCCCTAAGGATTCTTGCTCCTTCTTGCAGAAATCTTTGTGAGAGCACTGATTCCCTGCAAATCTGAGCCTGACTCATCCCATCATCAGAAATCCCCAAACCCTTGATGCTGTAAAAATATCCCAGAGTTCCTTAACTCGTTTTCCAGGAGGAGTTTAATGATCCAGAAAATTAAGAATATTCACTTTTTTTTTTCCCAGCGAGGAGATATTTTAATTCCAAATGTTCTTGCTTAATTTCCCTCAGAGCATAAACTCAGACCTTCCGTGGCAATGCCCTTTCAGCTGTCCTTGTTTTGGGGATTTATCTTCTCCATGCTTTTATTTAAAACCCTGCTCTTTGACACAAAAAAAGAATTATTTCATTTATTAAAGGCTGTGCCCACCATGAGATAATCATGGCAAAGAAATGAGAGGCTGTCACTGACTCCTCTCTCCATGAAAAAAGAATTGCAGAGCTCCTGGCTGTCAATGGATGCATTTTCCAGCAGCACTGAAGGGCTTTATTTGGCTTTTTACAGCACCACTGTCCTTTGTTTCCAGCCTTTGCCACACAGTGGAACTTTGTCTGCTGGAAGGGTTGATGCCGACAGTGGAAAAGGTCCTAAAAACTCTTGGAATTTCTTTTGGGATACATGAGCCTCAGTAAATGATGTTTCATTACAGGAACAGGAGTATAAAGAAAGGGAAGGTTGGAGAAGGGTCTTGCTTAGAGTGTGACAGAACAAATCAGGTTGGGCCAGGTTTAATTCAGATAAATCTGGGTTTACTCCCAAACTGGGGCACTTCCAAGAGGGATTTTTTTAAAATGTGCAAGTATAAACTCTAATCAAATAATTTTTTTTTTAACTTGAATTAAAAGTCATTTTTAGCATAACCTGATGTTGGGGTTTTCCCACTTAATTAGGGCTGAACAGGAACTTGAGTATGAGATTGGTTCATGGTGTGTTTTCCTTTTAATGGTTTATTTTAGTGTCTTCTCCAGTCATGGAGCAGCCAAACCAGTGGGAATGAGCTGTGTTTGTAATTCCAGCACTGGTTTGGCTGCAGGGCTGGATATTCTGGATTGATCATGTCAGAAACTTAGATGTCTAAAAGTCAACTCCCAATGTGTTGGGTTTTTTGCTCCTCCTGTGTTTTCCTGGAATTCCAGGGTGATTTGGTGGGAAGGGACCTTACATCCCATCCCACCCCATGCTGTGGGCAGGGACACCTTCCACTGTCCCAGGGTGCTCCAAGCCCTGTCCAGCCTGGCCTTGGACACTCCCAGGGATGGGGAAGGTGTCCCAATATGTTGTTTATTTCCTTGGTCAAATCAGTGCTGGAGATAAATTTAATTCCTGTGGAATTTCACTTAAAACACAGAAATTGAGGTTTTGGGAATTCACCTTGATGGAAATGGGAAATTTAGCTGTATCCTAATATAAATAGTTCCATGTATGAATAACTTATAATTGCATGATCCAGATGTTTTCCTGATCCATAAAACCTGGATGGACACATGCAAACCACAAATATCCAGTGTCCATCTGCACCCCAACCCCTGGATCCCTTGGGATCACTCCCTAAATGAGTCTCTCCCTGCCTCCATAATTTGGGGATTTATCAGCCTGACTTTTCCCACTGACTGATAACTCAGCTTCCTCCCCTTCAGCACCTCAATTAAAGGTGGGAAAGCCTTGCTTGGTCACTAGGACAAAGAATCCAGGATTGGAAATCGCTGCTTATTAAATATTTCCCAAAACCAAAAAAGCTGGATTTTTAAATGTAGCTGGTTTGGGAGATCAGCAGATGAAGAAGGAGCAGCAAACCTCTCCTGATCACAGGCGAGACGCCTGGAAAAATGTTTCCACAGTGACACTAAAATCTTAATAACCTGTCAAAGGAGCTGCTCAGGAGAGGTTTGGGATGAAAAATAGCTCCAAGATTTCCAGCTGAACAATGCTGGGTTCATTAAACATCCATCAAAACACAAAGTGAAAGTTAATTTACCTCAAGTCTTGCTCCTGAGCAAAGTCAGGGCCTACTTTTTAATTTTCCAGGAGAAAATTGGGCATTTCAGCCGCGACTTTCTGAGAGCCCAAATTTGTGAGGAGCAAAATCCCAGTGGGAAAAGAGTGGGAGTGATCAAATATTCAAAGGTGCTGTTACATCTCAAATAAGTGTTACCTCAACACAAGAACTGTAAAAAAATTAAACAAGTAAAAACAGAGCCTAATTAACAGGACAGATTAATTACACCCTTGGGGAAATTTGGACAATTGGATCAGGAAGAACTGATTTGGTTTTGGACAATGTGATCAGGAGAAATTGAAATCTTCTGGTGTTCAGGAGAGCCTGGACACCCAAATTGTTCAGTTTTGGGTGGCCTTCAAACAATCAGACAAATAGGAGCTGCTCCCAAGGCATTTTCTCCCAAAATATGAAATTTTTCCTCTCACAGATGCTGTCCCAAACTTTGCATTTTTCCCCATCACCGCAGGTTGCTGTTGCTCTGTTTTGGGGGAGCTGATGTGGTCACAGAAACAGTTTTGGGTTTTTTAAATAGTTTTTTTTTAGGTTTGTTGAACACAGGGCCCTGTGGAAAGAAAGGGAATTTGAGTTTTGCCTCACACACAATCCATCCTGTCTTTAAGGGCAGAACTGGTTATGGCCCAGCCTGACACAGGCAGGACAATATTTTCCCCTGCTTTAAAGGCCTGTGAGTTATCCAGCATTTTCTGGGGAGCCAACATGAGGAATGTGGGGACACCCTTTAAGGAGTTTATTGGAGCTGTTATGCATTTAAATTGTCCCATTAGGGGCCGTGCTCCCCCGGCTGCCAATAAAGATCAATCTCAGGAGAGCAGTGGAGGCTCTTCCAGGAATTATTCCTGCTATTTCCCACTTCAATGGGTTGCTTATTTTAGGAAAACAATGATTTTCTCTAAATGAGGCAGCCTGAAGTTTAACCTTTGCGGGGAGATGTTTATTTGCTGTGATGTTCTTATCTCCTATCACAGATTTATTCAATAAATGAGTTTATAACAACCTGATCAGCCCCTGCATGGATCCAGGTTCCTGCATTCCCTCTCAATTCCTCCATTCCCTGCTCCTTCCAAACCAGCAGGAATCCCAAAGAGAGCTAAAAACCAGAGATGGGGACACAACAATTTCCTGCAGTGGCTTTTGTCCATAATGAATAATAAAAGCTAAAATAGAAATATTAATGAATGCCTGTAATACTCAGCTCTGCTTCACTTCTAAAGGAATGAGACAATTTAAATAGAAGATGGAATATTTACAATATCCCAAAAATATTAATACCTGGATCAACTTTTTGTTTTAAATACAAACAAAAAGAGGTTGATAAAACAAAAAGAGAGGGAAGAGTGAAAATATTTATATGAAGGGTTAAGACATTTCCATTGGCATTTACCTTTAATTTTCAGATTAATTTTCTTCCCAAGGTTGTGATTTCACTGGGATGGAAGTTGGGTGTTAAATCAGGATCTTCCTTTAAATCCTTCCCCTTTCAGTTATCCAGCAGTTGTCTGTCAGGGAGCTGATGGAATTAATGAGGGATTATTACAATATTCTAGATTTGAAACATTAGACAACAACCCCTCCCTCTGCCCCAGGAGATCTGACTTTTATGAACAATTCCTAGAAAAGACTGACACTGGGAAGCTGCAAATCCAGCTGCAAATCCTCTTCCCAGGAACAGTATCAAGTAAAAAGTCTGAAACTCAAATAAATTTATTTTCCCACAAATCTGCCAGATCTCATTTGCAAAGTTTCTGTGCCCCTCACTATTTTGGCTGACAGGAGTTGGAGAAATGAAAACCAGCAAAGAAAATTAGGATTTTTTTTCCCCTCTCCAGTGATAAAAAAATTCATTCAGCAATGCTGATCTGAAAAGTTCTTTATTCTTCATTAAACTCTCTGCTGCTGCCAACTCCTATTTTGGGATCCGGGAGATCCTGGCCAGAGTTTGTGCTGCCATTGGATTTTTTTACTCTGTTTTCTGGAAGGGGAATTTATCCTGGTGCTGTTGTTCCTGGGCTGGGAGCAATGGGATGAGAGAAGCCTTGAAGTCCTTGATTTTTATTTATCCCACCAGCTGTGGGCTTGGAGCACCCTCGAGGTGTCCATGGATGGATTTGTTCCTGTGACCAGGGGTTAGCAATGTTTATGTGGTGGAAAATAAAACAGAGTTTTCATAAAGTTACAAATTAAAAAAGAAATGTCAAAACAATTAGTTTTTAAAAAACTTAAATAAATCTAAAAAATATTTTAAAATTTAAATTAAAAAATTAAAAATTATTTTAAAAATTAAAAAGTGTCACCCCAATTAAGAACTTTTGGGATCAATTTGCAGTTTTAATGCTGAGGGTTGGCCTCAGATCAAAGCTGGGGGGGTCTTTTTGGTTCTGGTCTCCACCAATTTCACTCAGCCCTTCAATTCCCTGACCTGAAATGCAGAAAATGACATAAAGGAATTATTGGTGCTCAAAATCCTCATTTTCAAAGCCAGGAATTGCTTCTTCCCGGCTGGATTTGTCCTTAGGGAGCAGAATTTGGGCTCAGAGCAAAGGGAATTTGGGGTGCTGCTGTGAGAGCCTTCAGGAAATCCTGCAGGAAATGTGCTTTGGGGATGGTTTTTGAGGGATGATTTCTTTTCCACAACCAATTCCTGCTTTGGGAATGGCACCATGGCACCTGTGGTCCCAGAGCAATCCCCAGCGCTGGTTTTCTTCCTAGCCCTGGGAAAATCCCGGCTGGGGGAGATTCCAAACCTTCCTTTGCTCCAGGGTTCAGCTCCATCATTCCCATCCCACTCTCGTCCATAAATCCACACACCAAGACTTCTCCCAAATCCATGAATTTTGCTGTGTCACCGCTGCCGAGCGATGTCACCGCAAAAATGCAAATTAACTCATGGAATTAAAGCTGACTCCGCTTTTCTGAGCTCACCTGAGCGCTCCCAACCCGAATTTATCCCTTTGCCGGAGCCCAAAATCCGATTGTTGTCCCAGCCGGAATCTGCATTTCCAGGAGGGATTTCTTTTGTCTCCCAGCGCTGATTTTATTGTCCTCGCTGATAATCTCTTGATTAGCCTCCCATCAGCGCTAATCACTTGTTTCCTCCTGATTAGGGAGCCTGAGAAATAAATACGGGANCTCCCTCCCTCCCTCCCTCTCTGGAACGTTAGGAAAGTAAAGAAAGCTGAATAAATGAAAAGCCCTGTGAATTATTTATCCCTCTGGAGCAGCTTTTCCCAGCTTTTCCAGAGCCCTCCCTCCCCCTCTGCAGCTCAGCTCTGCTTCAGGTTTATTTTAAATCACCCAAGGTTTCGTTCCAATTTTAATTCTCTCCTGCTGGTTAATAATTAATGGCCTCACTTGCTCTGGAATCTCTTTTTTCCAAGCAGGGATTCAGGGAAAGGGAAGGAGGCTGATCCTGTCCCTGCTCAGATTCCACCACTGCCCAGGTGGGAAATAAATTCAGTTTTTAACTTAAAGTTGTATTTTTTAAACTTTTTGGTGCATTTTTTCCCTCTTTTTGCTGTATTTTTCCTGTTGCTATGCACCTACATGGACCTTTCCCAGGCCTTTTTTCCTGTCTGCTCAATTTCTTCCCTTTAATCTCATTTCTGGGGGCTTTTTCCTCCAATTTCCTCCTCCTGTGCCATCACCCCCACTGTGGTTTTTTGGGTTTTTTTTTCTTTTTAAATAATTTTCACCCCATTTTTTTGGACTTACCTCCATCCTCTCTAGGTGTTTTTCACCCCATCTTTACTCAAGAGGGTTTCCCCCAATCTGCCCCTGCTGGAGGTATTTTACAGCCAAAATATCTTTATGATCTTTCCATATTTCCAACAGCAGATGGACCTAGAATGCCAAATTCTGGGATGTATTCCCTTTTTTCTGGGATTTATTTTCCTTGTTTTTGTTTGAGCTGGGCATAATTTAATCCTTGAAAATGGGAAAAAATTATATACAAAATGGGAAAATACATAGATTTTTATTTTAATTTTTCTTTTTCCTGGGGGAGACTTGCAGGGTGTACTTTGTGTCCATTTTCCAGCTGTGCTGATCCATGAAAAAATTAAAACTNAAAAACTTAAATAAATCTAAAAAATATTTTAAAATTTAAATTAAAAAATTAAAAATTATTTTAAAAATTAAAAAGTGTCACCCCAATTAAGAACTTTTGGGATCAATTTGCAGTTTTAATGCTGAGGGTTGGCCTCAGATCAAAGCTGGGGGGGTCTTTTTGGTTCTGGTCTCCACCAATTTCACTCAGCCCTTCAATTCCCTGACCTGAAATGCAGAAAATGACATAAAGGAATTATTGGTGCTCAAAATCCTCATTTTCAAAGCCAGGAATTGCTTCTTCCCGGCTGGATTTGTCCTTAGGGAGCAGAATTTGGGCTCAGAGCAAAGGGAATTTGGGGTGCTGCTGTGAGAGCCTTCAGGAAATCCTGCAGGAAATGTGCTTTGGGGATGGTTTTTGAGGGATGATTTCTTTTCCACAACCAATTCCTGCTTTGGGAATGGCACCATGGCACCTGTGGTCCCAGAGCAATCCCCAGCGCTGGTTTTCTTCCTAGCCCTGGGAAAATCCCGGCTGGGGGAGATTCCAAACCTTCCTTTGCTCCAGGGTTCAGCTCCATCATTCCCATCCCACTCTCGTCCATAAATCCACACACCAAGACTTCTCCCAAATCCATGAATTTTGCTGTGTCACCGCTGCCGAGCGATGTCACCGCAAAAATGCAAATTAACTCATGGAATTAAAGCTGACTCCGCTTTTCTGAGCTCACCTGAGCGCTCCCAACCCGAATTTATCCCTTTGCCGGAGCCCAAAATCCGATTGTTGTCCCAGCCGGAATCTGCATTTCCAGGAGGGATTTCTTTTGTCTCCCAGCGCTGATTTTATTGTCCTCGCTGATAATCTCTTGATTAGCCTCCCATCAGCGCTAATCACTTGTTTCCTCCTGATTAGGGAGCCTGAGAAATAAATACGGGATGGGGAATAAATTAGGAGCAGGAGGTTGGGAATATCCCGCGTTCACTCCAGAGGCACCAGGAAAGCACAGCCCTGTGGCTCCAGGAATAAATAAATTAATTAATTAATGAGGGCTGATTTCAGCCACCTCGTGGATATAAATGGAGATAAAATCCCACTTTCGGTGTAAAATAGGGATTGAAATGTGTCCTGAAAGGTTGGAATTGCAGGAGAGGGAAAGCAGCAGCTCTGCTGGGCTCTCCACATTCCCTGTGCTCCCACATCCTCTCCTAATGCATCACTCCATGAGATCCCAGCCTCAGGACCTGGAGCAGGAGGTTGGGAATAGCCAGTGCTCATTCCAGAGGCACCAGGAGAGGAACATCCCTGTGGCTCCAGGAATAAATTCATTCATGAGAGCTGATTTCAGCCACCCCATGGATATCAATGCATATCAAATCCCACTTTTCATGGAAAACAGGGATTGAAACGCTGGAATTGCAGGACAGGGATTGCTGGGCTCTCCACATTCCCTCCTCTCCTGNTTTTTTAAACTTTTTGGTGCATTTTTTCCCTCTTTTTGCTGTATTTTTCCTGTTGCTATGCACCTACATGGACCTTTCCCAGGCCTTTTTTCCTGTCTGCTCAATTTCTTCCCTTTAATCTCATTTCTGGGGGCTTTTTCCTCCAATTTCCTCCTCCTGTGCCATCACCCCCACTGTGGTTTTTTTGGGTTTTTTTTTCTTTTTAAATAATTTTCACCCCATTTTTTTGGACTTACCTCCATCCTCTCTAGGTGTTTTTCACCCCATCTTTACTCAAGAGGGTTTCCCCCAATCTGCCCCTGCTGGAGGTATTTTACAGCCAAAATATCTTTATGATCTTTCCATATTTCCAACAGCAGATGGACCTAGAATGCCAAATTCTGGGATGTATTCCCTTTTTTCTGGGATTTATTTTCCTTGTTTTTGTTTGAGCTGGGCATAATTTAATCCTTGAAAATGGGAAAAAATTATATACAAAATGGGAAAATACATAGATTTTTATTTTAATTTTTCTTTTTCCTGGGGGAGACTTGCAGGGTGTACTTTGTGTCCATTTTCCAGCTGTGCTGATCCATGAAAAAATTAAAACTTACCTAAGGAAAGGCTCAAGGAGGGCACTGAGGACACCTCTCCTGGGATTCTCCTGCTCCAAGTGTCAGCCTGGATTTCCTGTCAGGATGCAGAACATCCCAACAGCTGCTGCTGGAACCTTCACAGCTCCTTTTAGTCCATTAAGAAAGGGAATTTTAAAAGTCAGGTTATTTAAGGGAATAGCCCCTGATGGGGTGAGATTTCCAAGCTTTATTATGGAAAAGTGACAAGTTGGAATTTAAAAGGCAGAACGGAGCTAAGGGTTGGAAGGGTTGGAATATTGGTCTGGGATTGCTTTATTTGTGGTTTGACTTGGAAAAAGGGGGAATTTTCCCTGCCTTTTTCCACCATCCATAGAGCCTGTGGAAAGGAGAAGTTCATGGGCATATTTCAAGGATTGGTGCTTGGAAATGAATCTCCATTTTTGAGCTTCCTGCAATTTTCTCGCTGCTAGAAAAATTTCCTTTTTCTTTCTTGGGTGATCTCTATGTTTCTATGACACCTCTCACTATCCCAGGGTGCTCCAACCTGGCCTTGGACACTTGCAGGCATAGGGCATCCTTGGGAAAATCCATTCCACCCTCACAGGGAGAAGTTCCTTCCCAATATCCCAATATCCCAATATCCCATCCATGCCTCTGTCACTGTGAAGCCATTCCCCCTTTTCCTGTCCTTTTCCAAGGGATGTGTTCACAGGATGGGAATGGGAAGAGGAAGGTGGAATCAGGGATGTGTGTGTTTGTTTGTTTTCCAATCCCATAAGGAATTAGCAGAAACCCATTAGGGAAAATCCTAATCCCATACTGGAAAAGGGGGGATTAAGGGACCCAAGGAATTGTCTGTGCCTGGAGTTGTAGCACATCATGAACAGTTCATTAATTAATTAACTCTGAGGGAGTCAGGGACAAACTGGTCCTGGCTAAAGTGGGGAAGATCTGAGAGAAGAGAAGCAGAGTTTTATGGCCAAAACACAAGGTCCCGTTCCTACAGCACCCTTTAATGCCCTTGTGAGCAGCCAATTTACTTTTATTTGGTTTCTCCAAGCCTTTTATTTGGTTTTTCCAAGAGGCCTGTGGGGAAGGGGCTGCACAGGTGCCACGTCCAGGAGACACCGAGGAGGAGGAGATGGAGGAAGGCCTTGCCTGTGGGGAGCCTGTGCCTGGCGGCAGTGCATGTCCCACAGGGACAGGGGACACTGGGGACACTGTCCCCTGCAGGGACACTGCAATAGATGGGAAAGGTCTCTACCAAAGCTCTCCTGCCGCCTTTGCCAGGAGCCAGGGGCAGAAAAAGGAACAGCGCTGCAAAGCCCGGGGGCTTTTGGGGTCTTGTGCCTTTTGCATTTTGCCTCTGGGGCTTTTGGAGCTTATGCTTTTGTCTTTTTGGGGGGTTTTGAGTGCTAGGCTTTTTGCCTTGGCCCCGCCCCACGTTGTGTCCCTTTTACCCTGGGCCTAGCTCGTGTTTTGTCCCTTTTGCCCCAGCCCCAGCCCGTGCTTTGTCCCTTTTGCCCCAGGCCTAGCCTGTGCTTTGTCCCTTTTGCCCCAGGCCTAGCTCGTGTTTTGTCCCTTTTACCCTGGGCCCAGCCCGTGTTTTATCACTTTTACCCTGGGCCCAGCCCGTGTTTTATCACTTTTACCCTGGGCCCAGCCCGTGTTTTATCCCTTTTACCCTGGGCCCAGCCCGTGTTTTATCCCTTTTACCCTGGGCCTAGCCCGTGTTTTATCACTTTTACCCTGGGCCTAGCCCGTGTTTTATCACTTTTACCCTGGGCCTAGCCCGTGTTTTATCCCTTTTACGCCGGGCCCTGCCCGTGTTTTATCCCTTTTACCCTGGGCCCTGCCCGTGTTTTATCCCTTTTACGCCGGGCCTAGCCCGTGTTTTATCCCTTTTAC
>VXAX01007118.1:0-11995 GCA_013399835.1 Leptocoma aspasia | reverse complement strand
CGTGTCCGTCGCCTCGGGAGCCATCCCCGGGCAGGCAGCGAGCGCAGCCCCCGGGGGCCCGGGGACACGGCCGGCACTGCCCGAGCGCCGCTGGGATCGCTTTCTTTTCCCTCTGCCTCCTCTCTCTGTCTCCCTCTCATCTTTGTCCCCCTTGCTCTGGCTTTTCCAGCTCTCTCTAGTAGGGTAACTCCTTTTTATTTTGGTTTTTAGCGCCCTCGTTCCCCTCTGTCTCCTCTCTCTCCTTTCCCTCTTTCTCCCCCTTGCTCTGTCTTTTCTGGCCCTCTTTGGTAAGGTAACTCCTTTTTATTTTGTGGTTTGTTTGGATTTTTTTTTTTGTCGTTACCAATAAACGGTTCTCAGACGCGATGTTTTGCCTCGTTTGGGTTAATTTCGGTCCCGAGTGTTTTTAAAAGAGCTCCTCGCAGTTCCCCGCAGTGGAACGCGGCATCCTCCAGGTGGATCAGGACCCAGCTCCCAGCAATGCTGGATTTAGGGATTTTTTTTCCCCAGGTGGAATCAGGGATTTTCGAATCCCAATAAATTCTGACACTTCCCAATCCCAGAGCTGCTCCAGCCAAGGACAGCCCATCCCAAAGAGCAGCTTCATGTTCTCGTCCATAGGGAAAATATTTCCAATATTCCCTTCTTTCCAAAATCCGTGAAAAGGGTTGGAATCGGTCTGTTCCTATTTTGGATAAACTGGAGCTGCAGGAACCTGGGAATTCCATGCTGGGATGGCTCGGGACACCCTTCACCCTTCTCCTCTCAGACACAGCCCAGGATAGCAACAAGCCCACCTTAAATATGAAAAGTACTCCAAGAGATAACAAATGCAAGGAATTGAGGCTGAGAATCATTGGCTGGAGTTCCCTGCTGATGGAATGTCATTTAATTCAACTAACAGAGCAGTAATTCCAACTTTTCCAGCCATTTCAGAGGGAAGCTTAGTGATGAGCTAATTGCTCATCCCACTTCCAATGGAAAGGGGTTTTCCGTGGGAAAGAGCATATTTTGGGGTTTGGCCACGGTGGAGCAGCTTCAGGCACCCCAGATTCCAACTGGTCTCCATGAAAAGAGAATCCTCTGGACACTTTAATCCATTTCCAGAACTTGGAGCGGGTCTGGGATTGCCACAAAGAGCGAAATTCCAGGGACAAATCCTGCTGGGAGCCACAGAGGTGCTCCCAGCTGGCAGCACGGGGAGCAGAGCTCGGCCTGGCCACCACCCTCAACACCACCAGGATTTGCCACCAGCATTCCTTAAAAAGGATAATCCCACGGTTTTTCCTGGAATTCCCAGCACGGGTTTTCCTTGCTCCGGGTTTTTCCTTGCGGAGCTGGAAGCCTCCCCTGCGTTCCGTGCCCAGGCAGGCTGGGAAGTGCTGCCAAAAGCAGGAGCTCCAGCTGGATCCAGCCCTGCTATCCCTGCTCCCGGAGCTGTTCCTGTGCTAATTCCCACCGGGAAGGGCGTGCCAGAGGCTGGAGACGCCGATTTGATCTGGGAAATCCCAGGAATGCTGATGAACACCTCCAGGATGGCGTGAGTTTGGCAGCGGGGAGGGGACAACAACCCCAAAAGGATAAAAAGTCATGGCATATTAATGCTTGGAATTGTCTGCTGGAGCAGCACGGGAAGAGGGATGAATAATTCAAGGCAGACAGGATTTCCCTGGCAAGGTCGAGGCTTGTGAAGAGGAGGATTTTTTGGACAGAGCAGCATCCTGCTTTCCTTGGGAAGAGATCTCCCTCCATCCCGAGGGCTGAGGCGACTCCAGGAACCGTCTGGATTTTGGGAGATTCTTTGGGAAGCGGCTCCGCCGGCGGGACACGGAGTTCAGCTGGAATTGCGGATGCCAAAAGAATTCAAAGTCGATTTTTCAACTCCACGGGCGAATCCCAGAGGAATGGGCAGCGGGACGGGGGCAGCGCAGCCTTAGCGGGGCTCGGGATCCCATCCCAATCCCTGGGATTTCCCCCAAAATGCCCTGAAAGGAGCCGGCAGTGGAAGATGAATGTGAGTACCCTGGAAATGGGCTGCTTGCAGCCTGAGCTCTGCTCTGCTGCTCGGTTTTACCTCAGTTCCCTCTGTGAGGCACAGTCTGGGGGACAGATCCTTTAAATAATTCCCAAAAACCCTCCTGGGCCTCGTTGGAATGAGGAGGATTTTACAGGCGCCGGGGAAGGAGCTGAAGGATAGGGAAGAACTCCAGGGTTTCTGGTTCTGGAGTCCAGCTCAGCCTGCACCCACCTCAGCAGCTCACAAAGACATTGCTTATTAAAACATCTGTTTATTTGGACATGTATTTGTTTTTAAAGGCATTTATTTATTTATTTATTAAGATATTTATTAATGCATTTATTTATTTATTTATTTATTTAGGTATTTCTTTGGACATTTATTTATTTAATTATTTGGGCATTTGTTTGTTTATTTATTTGTAAGACATTTATTGCTATTAAGGGCTACACAGCATATAATAATAATAATAATAATAATAATAATAATAATAATAATAATAATAATAATGCTACAGTATGTCTTGGCTCGTTCTCCACACCCCCAAATGCACCCCAGGCTCCATTCTGAGCTCAGCAGCCAAAGATATCCATGGATTTTATTCTTCTGCAGGAGCAACAGCTCCACCAGCAAATCTTGGATCCTTGGGAGGGATCCTAATGGATCTTAAGTCATTATTTTTAACCTCGATTTGATTTATTTGATAAATTTTATGGTTTTGTTTCTCAAAAAGGGCATCAAGGGCACGGGACAAATTCCTTGGAGTGACCTAAAGGGAGTCTGTGGGGCTGGGGATTTTACCGGGAATTATTCCAGGAGGGTTTTTAAACTGTGTGAGACTCTGCCGGCAGAGCTGTGGATTTCCTGGGAATTTGGGATGTTGGGATTGTGACTCAGCATCTTCACCTCAGGGATGGATGTGCTGGGAGCAGGGACACATCGGCAGGGGTTGGTGCCCAGGAATTCCGGGCTGCGGTGGGATGTGCAGCCCCTCTGGATCCGGGATCCCTCCCTGGATCCCCTGGGATGATCCCTGGTGTCAGGGGCTGCTCCAGCCCTGGGTTCCCGTCCCTGGGAGGGAGGGAAGGGAAGGAGCTGCTCCATGGATGTGTGAAAAACGCTTCACACTTGTTTCATTTTAAAATTTTAAAAGTTTAATAATAAAAAAAATTAAGGCAATACAAATTGAGATAATTAGGGTTAGGGCAATAAAAGAGGCAATAAAAGAGACAATAAAAGCAAAGAATTACGGACATCCAGGTGCTTTTCTCTCAGGAAAAGCACACAGCACTAATAAGGGTTACCCCTTAAAAGCAATAGCCTGTTGCATATTCATATTTCTTCATACATGATTCAAACATTCTTCTCAAACAATGGGTGTCTTCTGTTTAATTTTTGTTTCTCTTCTCATCACATAAATTAGTTCTTTGGCTCTAGAGTGTCTACTAAGGTAAAGATAAGGAGGCAATAACTCTTTCCTGGGTGTCTTCATGTTGTTTTTTTTAGGCAAAGAATTTCTTGGTTATTTTATTCATTCCTTAAGTTAGTTACAAAAAGTATCTTACATTACATGGTTTCTATTTTAATATTATATCTTAAAAAAAACCCTACATTTAAAATATTAATACAGCACTACAAAAATTAATACAACATAACTTTCCAACATAACACATGTAGTATCCATTCTAATATTTGCGGAGAGCCAATCCTACAATGTGCATTTTTCACAGATGTGCTGCCCCTCATGGACACCATCCATCCATAGGGATGGGAACTGGGGACACAGAGCCTGGCAAAGGGGTGTCCAGCCCAGGAACCCCCCCAGTCCTCTGCGTATGTTTGGGATCTGTTCCTCACAGGTTTGGACAATGTGTGTTTGGCTCATTTCCCTGAAATTCCCTGGATTTCAGACTCACCTTGGCTGGATTTAAAATTCCGGCTTGGGCCGGGTTTTGTGGAGGGTTGGACACTCTGGATGGGGAGGGATTTGGTTTGGGGAGCAGAGCAAAGTTAAACTCCAGCACCCTCTCAGGGAAAAGGCAACACCTTGGATATTCCCTGCTGGCACCAGGCCTGCAGCAAAGTTATTCTGTGGCCAGAGTCTCCCTGGTTGGGATTTGGGGCTGGAAAAGCCCAAACCGGAGCTGTTTGTGTGAGGCACTGAGCTGAAAAGAGCAGTGAGAGATGGAACAGAGCAAGACAAAGCCTGAGCAGTTGCTTTCAGCCTAAAATGTAGATTTATGCAGAAAACAAATATCAAGAGCTGCATCTGTTGTGGGTGAAGCACAATTCCTCATCAGGGAGCAGAGCTCGTTCCTCACTGCTCCATTTGCTGCAGTCACAGATTTTATTGTCCCGGATTTGCGTGTCATAAAGGAGTTTGGGGGTTTTTTGAAGTTGTATTTCTTTTTTTTTATGAATATAAATGAGTATAAAAATACTTCGCAGGGCCGGGTGACCACATTCCTGATGCAGCACATGAGGAATCTCTGGCCATCCGAGTATTTGGGAAAACCACGCAGGGAAAAGCCAGGAAAGAGCCTTTGGATGGTGCACAGTGTTTGGGGTGATAACAGGGATGGCTTTCTGGGTCTTTCCCTGTGTGCAGTGTGCATCCCAAGGGATGGGGGAGGGAAAGCTTTCCCGCAGCAATTCCCTCCTCCCAGGTGGCTGTTCCACGCTCATCTATTTTGGAGAGCAGTTCTGGAGTGCCTGAAAGGAATCTGAGCCTGTGCAGCTGCATTTCTGCCACCCTTTGCTGCCTCTCTGGGCTCCTGTGCTGCTCCTCCGCCTTCCTCAGGGAGCAAATCCTGGGAGGAGCAGCTGGGAAGGGGCTCAGCCTGGAGAAAAGGGGGATCAGGGGGGACCTTGTGGCTCTGCACAACTCCCTGACAGGAGGGGACAGCCGGGGGGGTCGGGCTCTGCTCCCAGGGAACAGCAGGAGAGGGAATGCAGGGGAGGCTCAGGGTGGAATCAGCAGGAATTTCCCCATGGAAAAATTGTTAAACACTGGAAGGGGCTGCCCAGGGAGGTTTGGAGTGCCCATCCCTGGAGGTGTCCAAGGAATTCCTGGAGGTGGCACTCAGTACCCTGGGCTGGGGACAAAGTGGGGATCAGGCCCAGGTTGGATGATCATGGAGATCTTTTCCAACCTAAATAATTCCATGATTCTGTGACTTTGGGGCTGCCCCACGATGCAGCACCCCAGGTTTGGGGGATAACTGCAGGGAGATGCTCAAGGAGACCACCAGAAATGGGTCAAGGGTCTCAGTGATACCTTCCCAAAACAAGCTCTTGGAATCCCAGAATCATTAAGGAAAAAGAATCCCACAATCATTAACAAAAAAGGAATCCCAGAATCATTAAGGAAAAGGAATCCCAGAATCATTAAGGAAAAGGAATCCCAGAAGCATTAAGGTTGGAAAAGCCCTGCCAGCCTGTTAAATCCAACCTTTTCATCCCCCAAAGCAGGAGGGGAGCCAAGGAAACACACACACACATCCAGGAACGCCGTGGGCATCCCAGGGACCATCCCACACACCCAGCACCACCTCCGGCAAAGAAATGAGAGGAAAACTGGGGAGGAGAAGGCAGAGCAGGGAGTTTGGGCCTGGCCCTGAGATTTAGAATAAAACCCCAAAGTTAAACCCAGAACAGTTTGCTCTGAGCCTGACTGTTGAGCTGTGCTGGTCCGATGGCTCCTCGGAAGGGTTGATTGAGGATCTCAGGAATCATCAGGGAAAAGCAAAGCTGCAGAACGCCCTGGAGCAAAGCTGAACCACATCCCGATGGGAACGGGATCTGAAGTGCAGAAACAGCAAAGCTGTGACGGGAACCGGGAGTCAGCAACAGTTGTTGGCTCGAAATCCGCTGGTAATGGAGCGGATTTCTGGGATTTGATCCCACCCTTTGAAACAGGAATTCCTTTTGCAGCCGGAATCGCACCTTCCCCTCTCCCGGTTCGCTCCGTGTCCAGGCTTTGGCTGCTTTAGGCTGGGATTAATTATCTGTAACCTGACTCAACTCCTGAGCTGGGCTCAGACGGTGCTGACGGGGAGGGGCATCTTGGTGAATGTGAGATTGCGGATTGTGGGAGGAATATCCAAACTTCAATTTTCCAAACCGTTTTCTGTGCCTCTCCTTCAACTGATTTGGAAAAAAAAAAAAAATATATATATATATATATTCACTGTAAAATATTTGCAGTCCCAGAAAATTTACAATCCTCAGCCCTAAGTCAGGCAGCGAGCTGGATCGTCCAGGATGCAACAAAAACTTGGGAGACATTCCTGAATGCTGGTTTTTGCTCCTAACATTCCCAGCTTCAGGCAGGTGGGATGAATGCTCCTGGATTCTGCACGCTCCTCCCCGCTTTTGTTGGACTCCAGCCCCTCCCAGTGACAACCAGAGGCCCCCAAGGTGATTAACGCACTCCTTAATTAAGCTGAGACTTCCTTTAGGGGCTGATTCATCTCTGCCCAAAGGATCAGGAGGAATTTTGGGGGCAGAAATGCTGCAAAAGCTTCTGTGCACACGCTGGAATTCGGGAGTTAATGCGTTTAGAGGAAGCAACATAAATATTAAGATTCAGCAGGGCTCTGTGGATTCGTGCATTTGAAATATTCCAGCTATTTCCCTGCTCGCATTCCTTACCCACGTGCCTTCCAAAGCACTTTATTAAAGGGCATTTTTTTTCCCCCCTGGCCCTGATGATCACACCGAATTCCAGAGGCTGTTGGACAGATGAGGAGATTCCTTTTGTTTACTCCAAGGATTTGGCTGGCCCTCCTGTGCTTCCGGACTGGGACAGGCACAGGGGAAGTAGCTGCATCCCTGGAATTGTTTCAGCACAGGTTGGACAGGGCTGGGAGCAATCTGGGATAGGGGAAAGTGTCCCTGCCCATGCACCGGGAATGGGATGAGCTTTAAGGTCCTTTCTCATCTATTTCATGATTTCACGATTCATCCCAGAGCAAATAATTTAGAGGAAAACCAGCCTGGGCAGGAGCAGCTCTTCCATTTTCCAATTTTTCCAGAGGAAAAGAGACAACGTGGACTTTGTGGGTGTTTTAGGATGTGGGGGAAACTTCTGGCAGTGAGGGAAGCCCTGGCAGAGGTGGAGCCATCCCAGCAAACATCAAATCCCAGTTTGGAGAACCGGGGGCTGCCAGAGCCCAAAATGCTGAGCATGGCCTAAGAGGGATTAGCTTTGGGATGCTGCCCTTGTCCCCCTCCTGTGCCACCAGAAGAGCTTTGGTGGCAGTGCCATCGCTCTGAGTCCTGCTGTGATTTCCCTCCCCCTCACCCCCCCTCTAAATTAAGCAAAGGATTAATTGGCTAAATTTAATTTGCTAAATTTAAAGAGTTAAACCTGCAAATCCAAGCGGTACAAGAGCAATGCCCACAAGGGCAGGAATGCCGTGCCATGGCATCCCTGTGCCCTGCAGCTTCCCGAGGGAGGATGCAGCATTCCAGAGGGGAATGCAGCTGGATGGATCCTATCCCTGCACCCCAAGGAGCTGCAGGTGAGCCCCCA
Source organism: Leptocoma aspasia (assembly GCA_013399835.1). Taxonomy (NCBI): domain Eukaryota; kingdom Metazoa; phylum Chordata; class Aves; order Passeriformes; family Nectariniidae; genus Leptocoma; species Leptocoma aspasia. Next base: position 4,442 of record VXAX01007118.1, on the reverse strand, counting down.
CCGTGTCTATTTTTAAATTAATTGGCCTTAATTTGGCGTTTCAGGGGTGGTGTTCGGTTTGTTGCTGGAATGTCAGGGATGCACAGGGCTGGAAAACCTGGGGCAGGGCAGCATTCCAGTGCTCCTCATCCCAAAAGCAGGGGTTGGGATAATCGGAGTGCACAGGGACTGCAGGATGTTTCTGGGATTTTTGGAGAGGAGACAACTTTTCTGTATGGATAAGCTGTAGAATGTTCCACTCTGCCAGAATATTTATCCCAGAATCATCCAACCATAGAATTCCAGAATGGTTTGGGTTGGAAAGGACCTTAAAGCTCATCCAGTTCCAATCCCCTGGGCAGGGGCACCTTCCACTATCCCAGGTGAACTCTGACAGCTTTTATCCTGCCCATGGAATCACCAAAACCCAGGAACGCTCACAGAGGGGTTGCAGCAGGAAAAGGAAATGTGCCCTGATCTCTGTGCAGTCCTTTTGGGAAAGGGAAATTCTTTGTGTTCAGAGGAAACTTCCCTTTCCTGCTTTATCCTGGGGATATTTTTATCCCAGCATCATTTTCCTGGCAAATCCCACCTGGGCAGGGACAATGCTCAGCTCTGTGTGGGAGTTACTTCAAGAAAAAAACCCCAAAACCCAGTTTTTAAAGTAAAAACACAATTTGGGAGCTCTGGGTGGACACGAGGTGTTGGGATAAAGATCCAGCTGGCAGAAATGTTCCCATATTTAGGGATTTATGGTGTTTTAAGGGTGCTTGTGACTTCTCTGCTTTCTTCCTTCTCTGACCCAAAAACTTCTGCAGTTTAGCAGGAGAGAACACAAGAAACCCACTTTAGAATGGGGTTACGGCAGTGCCAAAATAGAAAAATCAAATCAATTTAATAGTTTATGATAATCTGCAAACTGCCTTTGAAACCAGCACCAGGAAAAGAATAAAAATCTTATTTTTGTGATATATTTCTGCCTCAGAATCAATCCCACAAACCTTGTTTGTGTTAAACCTCCTTTGCACTGAATAAAAGAGCTGTAAACCAGATTCTTTCATCTCCAAGGGTTTGTGTTCACACCCTTGAAAATTCCTACAAACCCCAAGTTTTCCATAGTGTTGGAAAAGGGTTTGTGAAAGAGAGAAATGCCATTTGTGTTTGGAATAGCAAGAGCTGGGTCCTTCCTGTGCAGGGTCGAGCAGAAATATGTTCCCCATATATAATTAGAAATGAGGAGGGTTTACTACGAGGTTAAAAATGATTGGATCTGTCTGCAGTGGGAAAAAAAAAGGAAAACTTGGAAAAATCATGTGTATGATGTGTTAAACCTTGCAAGAAAACGAATTTGTTTGAGGACAGGGCAGCAGGGAGGGATTTGCAAGGACTGGCACCTTAAAGCATGAATTGAATGAAGGCTGAAACAGCTTTATGCCACTAAAATAGGAAAATTGGGGATGGGAAGTGCCTGCCACTTGTTTCATGCCATTCCAGATGTCCGCAGTGGGAAATTCAGGGAGAGGGACGCGCCCTTGTCCTGCACAAAATGTTATCAGTGCACTCGTGGTGTTGAAGGAAAGAAACTTCCCCAGTGAAGATCCTATAAATCAAACTTCCCCCAGCTGGTGACTCCCAGCCTGGGAGCAGTGAGGCAGCTCCTCCTTTGCTCAGCAAAAAATTCCTTTTTGAGGCTGCTGGTGACGTTAAACCAGCCCCAAATAAAGAATTGCACCACACAAATTGTGTCAAATGCCACCCCCTCCTAACCTTGTGGTGAAACCTTTTCCCCATGTAATTCATCTCCAAGATTTTGCTCCTTCCTGCCATTTGCTGGGATTATTTTTAAAACTGCACTTTGCAGTTCCTGATTTTATGGAGTTTCAGGCACCAGGCAGCCTGGGAGGGAAGCAGGGATCAGCTGGGAAGAGGGAGGGATTCAGCTGCTCCTGGAGGTCAGGAGAGAAAATTGGGATAATCCGGGCTGAGCACCTGGAGGAGACACCTCAAGGGAAAGGTTAATCCCAAATAAACCGTGTGATATTGCCTGAGTATCCCAGGCCCTTTATCCCCCCGAAGCCGTGCCTGGGAGTCAGAGTCTCCTACAGAAAAGCTGGAGATGGACTTTTAAGCAGGGCTTGTAGTGGCAGAGGAAGGGGGAATGGCTTCCCACTGCCACAGGGATCTTGGGAAGGAATTCCTCCCTCTGAGGGTGGGGAGGGGCTGGGATGGAATTCCCAGAGCAGCTGTGGCTGCCCCTGGATCCCTGGCAGTGCCCAAGGCCAGGCTGGACAGGGCTGGGAGCAGCCTGGGACAGGGACAAGATGAGTTTGAAGTTCCTTTCCAGCCCAAACCTTTCCATGAGTGTGTGATTCCCATCCCCCCCGGAGAAGAGGGGATGACTCCAGGACACTGAAACCTTCCAGCCCCAGTCCGTGCCCTGTTCCCATGGTTTTCCCATCTGATGTTGGTGCGTTTTGGTACTCCCAGGACTGCCAGGATGCCCCTCCACGCTCGCTGCTGCCCGGGAGGGGGATGAGGAGTCAGACCAGGGGGATGTGGAGCCAGACCTGGCACAGGAGACCCCCCTTCCCCTCTCCTCCCTGGTCTCCCCGGGCTGAGCAGCTCAGAAGTCGCAGGAGTTAACGGGCTGCAGATGTTCCCTTCTGCCTCTCATCCCTTTGGAATTCCTGACGAGCCCCGGCCGTGGGGAACCACGAAGGGGCCATTCCCCTGAGCTGTGCCCGCTCCCCTGGCTGTGCCATGCCCACCTCGGGCCTTGGCATCACCTCCCCACCCCGCACAACTGGGCATTTTTAACCCCTCCGTGCTGCTTTTGGGGTAGAGTTAATTTTCTCCCAGTGGCTGGGACAGGCTGGAATCATGTTTTGGATTTCTGCTGGAGACAGAGTTGATAACACAGAGATGTTTTGATTCTTGCTGGGTGACCTCAAGGGTGTTTCTCACACAAAATCCTGCCACAAAATCAGCTCCTAACCCAGTGCAGTGTTTCCATATCACTCCAAGGAAGAGTTGCTGGCTCTCCCCTGGCCCTGAACTCTCCCTCTCCATATGCAGAGGGTTGGGATTGCAGGGATCAGAGGGCAGCTGGGTGCTGCCACATCTCCCCAGCCCTGTGTGGAAGCTCCTGATTCATGTGATTGATGCTCCCCACTTCAGCCACGCCGCCTTAAAAGGTCTCCTTGCCATGGATTTGGGAATGGGAACATTTGTGTGTTAAACTTGGCTTCGGTGACCCAGAATACAGAAACTAGATTAGTTTTTTTTAGCAGAGTTATTTATAGGCGACTCTTAACGAGTTACTTTAAATTACTTTTAAAGAAGGAAAGAAAGGGAGAGGGTGGAAGCAGGGATTTGTGGCGGGCGCCCTGTGGTCCCTCGGGGCATGGGAGGGTCGATGTCACTCGCTGTGACTCCCTGGAGTCACCCACAGCCCCACACGGAGATGATGCCACCCAGCCATAAAATCATGGAATGGCTGGGGTTGGAAAGACGTCAAAGCCCATCCAGCCCCACCCGTGCCATGGCAGGGACACCTCCCACTGTCCCAGGCTGCTCCAAGCCCCAAAGTCCAGCCTGGCCTTGGGCACTGCCAGGGATCCAGGGGCAGCCACAGCTGCTCTGGGAATTCCATCCCAGCCAGGAATTCCCAATTCCCAATATCCCATCCATCCCTGCCCTCTGGCACTGGGAGCCATTCCCTGTGTCCTGTCCCTCCATCCCTTGTCCCCAGTCCCTCTCCAGCTCTCCTGGAGCCCCTTCAGGCCCTGCCAGAGGCTCTGAGCTCTCCCTGGAGTTTTCCCTTCTCCAGGTGAGCACCCCCAGCCCTCCCAGCCTGGCTCCAGAGGGGCTCCAGCCCTTGGAGCCTCCCCGTGGCCTCCTCTGGCCTCTCTCCAGCAGCTCCACGTCCTCCTGCTGGAGCCCCCAGGGCTGGGGGCAGCTCTGCAGGTGGGGTCTCACCTGAGCAGGGCAGAGGGGCAGAGGGGCAGAATCCCCCCTCCCCTGCTGCCCAGCACAGGGGGGGGTTTGGGGCTGTCAGTGCCTGTGACCAGGTCAGGCTGAGTTTCTCTTCCACCAACACCCCCAAACCCTTTCCCTCCGGGCTGCTCTGATCCATTCTCTAACCAGCCTGGATTTATGCTTGGGATCGCTTGGGATCGTCCCGACCTAACAGCCGTGGGAATGAAGAGTACCAATCATTTTTATATAACAAAAAAAATAGTTACAATAGCTACCACAACAACATTAGCTAATACCCTAGCTATAATTTTTTTTAAAAGAAAACCAAAACAGGAATAATTAAACAAAATACCAAGAGCATGGGGTTTTCTGCCCGTCGGAGCGGCGTTCCCTTGCCGCCAGCCGGCGTTTCCCGCAGCTCCCGGGCGGCGGAGCCGGAGCCCGGCCCCGCTCCGCCCCCGCCCGCTCCGCCCGGGGCCGCCCCG
>VXAX01007115.1:11541-24738 GCA_013399835.1 Leptocoma aspasia | reverse complement strand
CTTTCCTGCCCCTGCCAGGCTCCCCCTGGGCTAGCATCGCTGCTTTCCCCCGTGCCCGTCCCCGGGGAGCTGCCGGGGCTGTACGTGAGCAGCTCAGCGCTCCCTAATCCCAGGCTGGACCCGGGACAGGCCGGACCTGGCAGGGACTGATGGCAAGGAGGGAAGGAGTCAGGCCGGGGGCAGATCACGAGGTGGAAGGGCAGGGGAGAGCACAGGACGAATATCCAGGGAGCAGCCAGACACGGGCACACAAATCCACCCCTGTCACTGCCTGAGGCTCAGGGATCGCCCAGCTAAAACCGCGGCAGGAACGAGAAAATAATCCCGAATAAACCTCTCTGTGCCGGGCAAGCAGCAAGGGGCCGAGGCTGTCTTGCTCCTGAAGCTGTGGGCAGATTTCTTTTTCTGTTCTGCTTTATTTATTTTGGTTTTTTGGGGTTTTTTTTTTTTTTTTTTGTTTGGTTTGTTTTGGTTTGGTTTTTTTCCCACTGCTGTTCCTGCCCACAGCGTGTGCTGGGTGTGGGTCAGGGCAGGGAGGATCTTCCTGATGAATCCCACATTTCTCTGCCGTGTCTGGGCTGCCTCACGGGGAGCTCAGCCAAACCCCCACGCCCGTGGTGTTTCAGGGCTGGTTTTGAAAAGATGCACAAAGGTAGAATTTTCCAGAATGGAGTTTCTTGGGTAGGACGGGAATTATTCTGTATTGAGAGTATTCCAATTATTTCATACTGAGAGTATTCCAATTATTCCATACTGAGAATATTCCAATTAATCCAATATTAAGAATATTCTAGCTATTCCATATTGAGAATATTCCAATTATCCCATACTGAGAGTATTCCAATTATTTCATATTGAGAATATTCCAGTTATTCCATACTGAGAATATTCCAGTTATTCCACATTAAGAATATTCCAGTTATTCCATACTGCGAGTATTCCAATTATTTCATATTGAGAATATTCCAGTTATTCCACATTAAGAATATTCCAAGTATTCCATACAGAGAATGTCCTTGCTTAGTTACTATTGTAACTTTTTTGACTTTCAGACTTGGCAGTTGCAGCTTAGCTCTGAATTTTCTGCGTTTTTCTGCCTCTCTTTCTGCTTCTGCAGCTTCCTGGAGGCGTTATCTTTACTAATTCCCACGGGCTGGGCTCTCCTGGCTCGCTCCTGGCCATGCAGTGCGGGACAGCAGCCACCACGGGGAGCTTCCATCCCACGGGAATGTCCCCTGCTGCTGTCCCCTGCCTGTGGGGACACAGCCAGGAGCTGTCCCCGGGCCCCCTGGGGCATGGCCAGCACCTGGCCGGCCACCTCAAGGTGGGTGCAGAGCCCAGGTGTCCCCCTCAGCTCGCACAGTGTCCCCACCCTGGCCAGCTGGGGTGTCCTGGTGGCCCGGGGGGTGGCTGGAGCCTCGGGGGCCTCGCTGTTGTTGGAACCCAGGGCACAGGGAATATTTCTCTGCCTGTTTTAGGGAGCCCTGGTCCCCAGCTGGACACTGCTTTAACCTTCATCCCTGGAAAAAATTGCCAAGGCTTTGGGATGAGTTAGAATATATAAATGTGAAGCAGACAGCAGCAGCAGGAATAGTTTATCACTACGTGAAGAATTTAAGGTTTTAGGATTTTAGTATGAGAGTGAATAGGGGACAAAATGGAAGATTTTGGGCGTTGTCTCATCCCTTTCTTGTTCTTTTTCTACTCCATTTTCTGTAGTGTTAGTGACACAAAGCTATTAGCTGGGGGTAGTAACAGCGTAGCTATTACGTGAGTAGGTTAATCAGAGTTATTGGTAGAAAAGTAGAAATAAAGTACGTGCTAGAAAGCAGTTGGATTAGGTGTCTTTAAAAGACCTTATTTTTAGGTTCTTGGAGTCCATTTTGTGCCTTGTTTCTCATATGCTAGCTCTGGTGTGCAGACAGCGTATCGACTTCAAAACAAGAGAAGAATAAACAACAACCTGCAGACCAAGAAACAGAGAGTCCTGCTCGTTTTTCACCCCACGAGAGAACCACCTCCAAAAGGCCCTGAGAGTAGGTTCCCTCTCGTGGTGGGGACCCAAAAACCATCCCGGTTGTCCCAGCCCCTGTCCTGCAGGCAGCTCTTTGCGGCCCTGGGGCGGGGAGGGCGTGTGGGGGGAGGAAGGTGGGAGGAAGGCTCCGGGGCTCTGAGGGTTATTTCTGGCTCGCCTTCGTGACCTGCCAGGCCACCCTTGGCCACTCTGTCACTGCCCCGTGCNCCCCGCGCCCCGCCCCCCCCCCCCCCGAGCCTGCAGCACAAGGCTCCCCACAGCAGGTGGCCCAGGTGGCCCTGGGTGGCGTGGGACAGCTGCCACACGCCCTGCGAGGTTTGTCACAAGACCGCGGTGATGCTGGCTGTGACCTCGTGATGTCACCCTGCGGCAGGCCGGCAATAAACGCGCTGGGAGCGCCCTAAATAGGTGAACCCTGGCCCCGAGGTGGCTTTGTGTCACTCTGGAGAGCGTGACTGAGGCAGAGAAGTGGCCCCGTGGGAAAAAGGACAGTCACTGCCACCCCGGTGTGCCAGAGGCCGGCAGGTCCATGGCCTGTCCCCGTTCCCTGCTGGCCACCCCATGGAGTGACCCCAGAAGGGACCAGGAGCGCTCCCAGTGCCCCCTGGCACCCTGGCATGTCCCCCACCAGTTCTAAATATGGGCCTGCCCTCTCCGGGCCGGTGGCACTGGGATCTCAAGTGACACCGGGCAGGGAGGGGGAGGGGCGGGGGTCTATTTTTAGCCCCTGAATGGATCTGAGCTGGAGCCGGCCTCTGTGCCCCCGGCATCATGTTGTGCTGGGAGGGCTCTCCTGCGTGGCTCCTCGAATGGCTCCTGGGGCTGGGGGACAGGTAGGATGGGCTTTGTCACCTTTGTCACCGCTTGTCCTGCTGCCGCCTCTCCCCCCCCCCGGGCTGGGCTGCTGCGCTGGAATTCCCTGTTTGTGCTTCGGGAATGCTCAGGTCCCGGCTTTTAGGGTGGATCGCAGGCAAAGTCAGCAGGGAAAGGGGGTGTGGGGTGTGATGCTGCTGTGGGGAGCATTCCAAACCTCCTTTGCAGCTCTGGGGAACATCCCAAAACCCCTGTGAGGCTCTGGGAGAATCCCAAAACCCCTGTGCAGCTGTGGGGAGCATCTCAAACTTTATTTGGAGATGTGGGGAAAATCCCAGAACCCCTGTGCAGCTCTGGGGAGAATCCCAAAACCCCTGTGCAGCTCTGGGGAACATCCCCAAACCCCTGTGAGGCTCTGGGAGAATCCCCAAACCCCTTGTGCAGCTCTGGGGAGAATCCCAAAATCCTTGTGCAGCTCTGAGGAGAGCCCCAAACCTTCTTTGCAGCTGTGGGGAACATCCCAAACCCCCTGTGCAGCTCTGGGGAGAACCCCAAAACCCCGGTGCTGCCGTGCCGGGGAGCAGAAGCAGCGGGGACAGGAGCGGGGTGGCAGTGGCCACTGCTGGCTGGGTTGTGGTCCAGCACGGCCATCCCCATCCTGCTGAGGTTGCCAGGGGCTGGAATTTCCTCTCGGGTGCTGCCGCCTCTTTCCAGATGGGGTTTGGCTGGAAACGGGTGAGGACGAGTAGATGGAAGGGAGGAACCGGGAGAAAGGGTCGGGGGCCTCGCCTCCTCCTCCTCCTCCTCCTCCCTGACCTCTCCCTGCTGCAGGCATGGATAACTTCGAGTACAGCATCCAGCTGAACGACCGGGAATGGGCTGAGTTCTTCCAGGCTTCCGAGGAGTGCAGCCTGGCCACGGCCTCGCTGGCCACGGCCGAGGAGCAGTGCCTCAGTGACATTGAGCAAGGGGACGCCTCGGGACGGGACTGTCCCCGCAGCACCGAGCGGCCGGGCAGCGAGCCAGCGCCTGGCACGGCCAGCCCTGCCCCACGTGGCAGCGGTGACAGCGGTGACACAGAGGAGCGCGGGCACCTCTCGGTGCCGGAGCTGCTGTCGGGCAGCGAGGACGAAGCGGAGCTGGGCTCTGTGGGCAGGTTCCTGGGTGACAGCGACAAGCCCACCCCCGCTGCCATGCCCAGCGCCCAGAGGAGGCAGCCACCGCGGCCACCCACGGCCACCCCGGGCGGTGGCACAGCCCAGGGCACGGCGGTGACAGCGGCCGGGGACAGCCAGGCCATGGAGCCCCCCGGACCCCCCGAGCAGGGCGGGGACGCAGGAGGGGGACAAGCCCTGCTGGCACAGCCGGGAGCGGTGGCACAGCCGGCGGTGGTGGCACAGCCGGAGGCTCCAGCAGCCTCGGCGGAGAAGAGCGCTGTCCCCTCGGAGCCCGGGCTGCGGGGACCCGCGGGGGACACCCCGAGCCCGTCCCTGGGGACGGTGGCAGCGGAGGAGGAGAAGGGGGGCACGGAGCCCGTCTCCCCGGGCGTGGTGAGGCCCAAGGTGCCGGCACAGCCGAGGAAGAGCCGCAAGCAGCGCGGGGCCAGCGGCACCGAGGGGGACAGGGACCCCGCGGCCGCTGCGGCACCGGGAGCGACAGCAGCCGGGAAGGCACCTCCGGGCTCGCCGGTGTCCCCTCGGAAGGGCAAGGGCAAGGACAAGGCGGCCAAGGGAGCGCTGGTGAGGCTGGGCAGCGAGGAGGCTGCCGAGAGCAAGCGCTCGGTGGCCGGCCCTGGCGTGGACGGCGGCGATGCCGGGACTGCTTCCCTAAAGCAGCGGGGGAAGGAGCCGGGGGCGCAGTCCCCAGGGAAGACAAAGGCCACCAAGGCCCCAAAGGCAGGGCAGGCCGGTGGCTTGGGCGTACGTGACAGTGTCCCTGTGGTCCCTGGCGACGGAGCCGCCGCGTCTCCTCCAGGAGAGGCGAGCCAGGAGATGCCAGGGAAGCCTCTCCAGCCTGGGAGTGCAGCAGCGTTTGGAGGGAATGCTGCTGAGGGAGCTGGGGGGGAGCCTGCAGCTGAGATCCCTGGGGGTCCTGCAGCTGAGATCCCCAGGAAGCCCTCAGAGATCCCTGGAGTTCCTGCAGCTGAGATCCCTGGGGTTCCTGCAGCTGAGATCCCCAGGAAGCCCTCAGAGATCCCTGGAGTTCCCGCAGCTGAGATCCCCAGGAAACCCTCAGAGATCCCTGAGGCTCCTGCAGCTGAGATCCCTTGGCAGCCTGCAGCTGCCATTCCCAGGAAACCTGTGGCTGAAACCCCTTGGGAGCCTGCAGGTGGGATTCCCAGGATTCCTGCAGTGGGGATCCCTTGGGAGCCTGCACCTGAGATCCCCAGGATCCCTGCCATCGAGACCCCCAGGATCCCTGCAGCTGAGACCCCCAGGATCCCTGCCATTGAGACCCCCAGGATCCCTGCCATCGGGACCCCCAGGAGTCCTGCCATTGAGATCCCCAGGAGTCCTGCCATTGAGATCCCCAGGATCCCTGCAGCTGAGATCCCCAGGATCCCTGCCATTGAGATCCCCACGATGCCAGCTGGGATCCCCACGATTCCTGGGGCTGGGATCCCTTGGGAAGCTGCAGCTGAGGTGCCCAGGGCCAGGAGCCCCCTGTGCTTTGCTGACGGGGCCTCTGCCAAGTCCAACTCTCTGGATGTGACCTGGCCCGAGATGTACGAGTACCTGTTCTGTGATTCCCAGGAGGAGGAGGAGCTGGGGAGCTCCGTGGAGGGGAGGAAATCCCCCCTGCAAAGGGAAATCTCCTGGCCTGAACTCTACGAGTATTTTTTCAACGAACCGGATGGAAGCAGGAAAAAAGGCAAAGCTAAAGACAGGAAAAGAAAGAAGTTCAGCGGCTTGGACAGCTCTGGGCTGCACAAGGAGGATCCCAGCTCAGCTCCAGGCAGGGACACCGTGGTTATCTCAGTCCCTGATGTGTGTGAACAATTCTTCTCAGAGAGAGCCCAGAACAGGATGGGCTGGAGAGGGATTTTCTCGACCACTCCGGCCTCCGAGGTGAAGAAAGCTGTGGGGGCTTTGAGGTCGCTGCTGCAAAGGCAAATCCAGCTGGGAGGAGGCCAAGCCTCGACCTCCCAGGCCCTGGTGCCCAGAAGATCTGGGGAGGAGCTCGCCCTGGTCCCGCTGGGAGGAGCCCAGGTGTGGCCAGAAGATGCAGACACGGCCCTGGCACTGAGAGGTAAATCCCCTTGTCCCCTGTAGGGACATGTCTCAAGCTGTGTCACCCTGGCTGTGCCTTGGGGTGCTCTCTCTGTCCCCTCGGGGTGTCCCTTGGGGTGCTCCCTCCCTCTGTCCCCTCAGGGTGTCCCTTGGGGTGCTCCCTCCCTCTGTCCCCGCGCCAAGCGAGTGCTCCTGGCCAGGTCCCCCAGCATGGACAGGGAAGGTGGGGCTGTAAAACCCACTGTGAGCAGAAAAACACCCTCTGGAGACCTCAGAGGTCACCTGAACGTCACCTGTTCCTGGGGGCAGGTGGCAGAAATGGGGATAAAGGGACAAGTTCCACCCACGAGGACAGGCAGGGGATTTGTCTTTGAGCTTAAATGACGCTGAGAGCCCCGGGGTTAATATTAAACCCAAACAACGAGGGAGCCATCCCAAAGGGAGCCTCAAAATCCAGCTTCCAGTCTGTTTGCACGGAGGAAAAAACCCCTTTGAGGTGGTCACAGCTAATTAATAAGCCAGCTTTAATTAACAGCCTGAATAGGAGCAAAAAGAACCTGGTCTCAAGCTGTTCTGGGCTGGAACTGCAGCAGGGCAGGGAGTGCAGAGCACTCAGGGATGTTCTTCATCCCTGGAGGAGGAGGAGTGGGGTGGGATGCCCAGGGGGATGCTGAGCACTCTCAGCACGCTCAGATGTGCCTGGGGACGCTGGTGACAGGAAGGGGGCCTTGCCCGTGTCCCCAGGAATTGCTCTGTCCCAAATCTGCTCCCCAGAGCCAATTCCAGGCACCACAGAGAGCTGGGAAGATCTGCAGGGAGGTGGCGAGGCAGCCCGGGGTGGCTTTAACAAACATTTCCTTGGGGTTTTTAACCAAGTGCAAGACTGGGAGGGGTGACAAATGTGCCACTGTCCTTCGGGAACGCACGGAGCCCGAAACACACCCCCCTGCCTTCACCCAAAACACCCTCAGGGATGATTTCCCGGGATTTGCTGTCCCGGGGGGAGGGAGGGGAGGGGTGGCAGAGGAGGTGGCACAAAGTCCCCAGATCTCAGAGGGAGGGGTGATGGGTGGCAGAGGAGGTGACACAAAGGCCCGCAGACCTCGGAGAGAGGGGTGAGGGGTGGCAAAGGAGGTGACACAAAGCCCCAGACCTTGGAGGGAGGGGTGGCAGAGGAGGTGGCACAAAGCCCCCAGACCTCGGAGGGAAGGGAGAGGTGGCAGAGGAGGTGGCACAAAGGCCCCAGACCTCAGAGGGAGGGGAGAGGTGGCAGAGGAGGTGGCACAAAGGCCCCCAGACCTCTGAGGGAGGGGTGAGGTGACACAAAGGCCCCAGACCTCGTGCTGCTGTCGTGGCAGGAGCAGCAGAGGACCCCAGGGTGCTGAGCCACAAGGACATGTGCCTCGTCTTCTGCGCCTTCGCGTCCTGGGCGGTGAAGACATCTGACCTGCAGGCTCCGGATGCCTGGAAGACCAGTACGTACAGTGCCCGCCTGGGGAGGGCTGGGAAAGGCTCTGAGGGGCACTTGGCAGGGAGGAAAAACGAGATATTTATACCTGCAGCCTTTTCCTGCTTTGCCAAAGTCGCTTCCATGCCTTCCTCTCTCCTGATTCCTGTTTGGTGCTTTCCCTACAAAGCTGGAGCTGGGCTGTGGCCACAGATTTGGTGCTGCTCCATCCCAGCCTCTGGCAGGGATCAGGACTTCCTTAGGACCTGCAGTGAGCAGGTTTAGATTCCCTCATCCCAGCTGGAACAAAATTCCCAACAAAATTCCCAACAAAACTGGCCTCGCAGCAAGGCCAAGCCTGCCTGGGATTTTTTTTTGTCCACGGCCAAAAGTTGGGATTAAACCTTCAGCCAGCGCCAAAATTCCCATGTTTTTCTGATGTGCTTGAAGGTTTAATCTTCTCCCCAAAGAGGAGGCGTCACCCTCCTGCACTGAGTCCTGCAATTCCCTGGAGATCTGTGGGATCCTCTCCTCTCCAAGCCTGGCACTTGGAAGCTGAGAAAACACAAATTCCCCGAGGAAACACAAATCCCACGGGAGTGGGGGTGGCTGGATGAGCAGGGAATGGCTCAGGGAGAGCAGCATTCCCAATTCCTGCCCTGGAGAGCCCCTTCCATGGGAAGAAATGCCAGGATCAGGGCTTCCTGCTGCTTCTCCAGGCGAGGAATGTTCCCTGCTAAGGTCACCAGGAAGCTGACACCGCGGGCTGGGAATAGCTCCTGAGCTCAGGCTGCTCAGTGCCATCGTCACAAGCAGCTCTTGGCCTTGTTCCCCCTCCTGCTGAGGTTTTGGGATGGAGGAGGTGGCCCCAGGAAAGGTGTGGAAAGCTGGACACGCTCCTCGTGCCCCGGGGTGGGATAACCTGGAGATGAGGGAGGGAGGCAGGAGAGGTTCCACACCCTGGAGCAGCCATTTGGGCCNTAGATTTATATATATATAGATATAGATATAATATATATATATTTATGATTTCTATATATTCCTTGAGCACATAAGTCAAAATCCAGTCTGAATTTAAAGGGTGGAGCCCAAAAACACGGCTTGGAGTCCCGGTTTTGCTTGGGAATCAAGGGAACTGAATGTCTCCTATAAACCAAATCAAAAACTTTGGGTGCAAGTACAGAGCAGAGCTTGATTTGTGCTTCATCCCCATTACTTATTTCTTGTGTCCCTACATTTTTTGATTCGGGGTTTTGGGTATTTTCTGCTTTTGGCTGGGACCAGAAAATCCCCAAAATGGGATTTTTCTTGGCATCCAAACAGAAGCGGGAAATGAAGGTGCTGCCCTGAAGCCCTGGTGGGATTTTTCCTTGTGCGTCTTTCTCAGCCAAGCTCAAATCTCCACCTGAACCTGTGACTCCAACCAATCCGTGAAATCTGGATTTGTGCATCCACAAATAAAATTAAATCTCCCTCTGGATCTCTGCATCCAACCCCTGCACACCACCAACGGAGCCTGTGGAGCACTTCCCTTAAAAACATCCATTTTTTATGGAATGCTGCTGTCTCCATGTGCCCAAACTCCGGGACTGGATGTGGCCAGCCAGGCTGTGGGCAGCTCTGGGAACACATTCCAGGTGCTGGGAATAAAAACCAAAGGCAGGAGGGGACTGGGGAAGGGACAGGAGTGACCCCCCCAGTGTCCCACGGAGCACTTGGTGACCCCCGGGGCTAGGAGAAGATGCCGAGGGCTGGGAGAAGCCCCCGGAGTCACTGCGAGAATGTGTTCGGGCTCTTTTCCAGTGTTCCTGGCAAGCTTTGGCACCCTCTCGGCCATCCGCTACTTCCGAAGGCAGGTCAGGGAAGGGCACCCCCGGATTTAACCCCGGCCACGCCGGAGCCGCTGCCCCGGGGCCGGGATTTTGTTCTGGACGGTGGGAGAAGCCCGGAGCCAGCAGCGAGAACTTCCCCGGCCCCATCCCCGGCGGGACAGGGAGCGGGACCCTCCCGGGGACAGGAACTGACGGTAGGACACGACAGGACACGACAGGACAGGACAGGGCTGGCTCTGCCCTTCCCCGGTGGCACCGCTGCTCCCTCCTCCCCGCTGGTGGCACCTGGTGGCACAGGAAGGCACGGAGGAGGCAGGGAAGCGTTTCATCCCCACAAAAGAGCCGGGATAGGCGTGAGGGTGGAAAAGAGAGCTTGGGGAAGAGCTTGGCTAAGCCTGGGCTGGGCAGCAGCGCCGGGGGGATGGAGGGGTGTCCCTTGGCACAGCCCAGCGCTGCCGTGAGCGCTTTGGTGGCTCCAGGAGGGCTCATCCTCTTGGGTTTCGCTCCAACGAGTCGCAGCTCGGGGAATAAGGTGCAGAGGCACCGGTGGGGACAGCTGCTGCAGGGACACGTCCCCATCCCGCAGGAGGGCACGGGCAGGGGGCACACGGGGGAAGGGTCCTGCGGGACGGGCACAGGGCGGGGAGGGCAGCAGGGAACGGGGCTGAGCTCAGGCAAGTCGCAGGGAAGAGGACAGGAGGATGTTGGGGAGGAGGGAGAAGGACGTGGGCGGGTTTGGCCGTGCCGATCAGCGGGGAAAGGCTCTGGATATTTGATTTATTCCCTTTTGTGCCTCCTAGAGAGGCAAAGCTGGCTGGGGGAGACGTGGGGCGAGGGAAGCGTGGGAGCTGTGGGCCTGGGGAAGCAGAGGGGGAAAAAGCGGAATTATTCCTTTTCCCCCTCTCCCCAGCGCCTCCCTCAGCACTCCAGGGAATTGCTGAGGAGGAACTTCCTTCCCTCAGCAGCCTGGTGACAGCTCCAGCGTGGGGCTGAGATCCACGCTGCGAGGATCTGAGCGGTGGAAGCAGAGAGGGGAGGTTCCTCTCCTGCCCTGGGGGTTTCACCAGCGCGGGGCTGGGCTGGGGGCCCCGGGTTATCGCTGAGAGGAGGGCACGGCGAGGTCTGGCACTGGGATTTGGACAGGGACAGGCTCTGCGTGGCCTGGAGCAGCTGGACACCCACTGAGAGGGCTTCTGTGGAGGAGGGGAGCAGATGGAATGTGCTGGAAGCTTCTAATAAAGTTCTATCTAATTTACAACTTCCGTGTCCATCCCTGAGTGTGTGTGGGGAGCTGTTAAAGGAGCCCTGGGCTTCCCAGGAGGATGAATCAATGCCCCGGGTGGGTGTGGGGCCAGAACTGCAGGAGCTGAGGGGTTTGGAGCCCTGGGGACAGAGCTGGGGCTGGGGCTGTGTCCCCTGTGCTTGGCTCTGTCCCTGTTGTCCCTCTGGCTGTCACATGTCACCAGCAGCCATCCACAGATCCCTCCTGGCTCGGGAGCTCTGGGCTGGTCCCCAGGCAGCTCCGTGGGCAGGAGGCACCCCCCAGACAATCATCCCCAGAAACCCTTCCCAAACCCCCTGGATCATCTCCTGCCCTTCCCAAATCCTCACATTCCCTGGATCATCTCCTGCCCTTCCCAAATCCTCACATCCCCTGGATCATCTCCTGCCCTTCCCAAATCCTCACATCCCCTGGACCATCTCCTGCGCTTCCCAAATCCTCACAGCCCCCAAATAATCACCAGCCCTTCCCAAATCCACATCCCCCCAAATCTCACCTGCACCAGCCCTCCCCAAACCCTCACATTCCCCCAGCAGCACAGCCTCCATCCCCTCCCTCTGCATCCACAACATCTGGAGCTGCATCCCCAGCTGTGCTGGGAACCTCTGCCTTTAACCCTGGGCTGGATGATTCATGCCTGTGCCAGTCCCTGGAGATTTCCCTGGAGCTGGGAGGGTTCCTGGCCAAAACCCCTCCGTGTTGGGGACACTTGTGGTGCTCCAGGGACAGGGCTGGGACGTGGAGGCTGCTGGACCTGTCCCAAGCCATTCCCTGCCTCTGGGGACCTGTCCTGCTGCAGAGGGGAGGCCCTTGGGGTGGGGACAGGGACACCTGGCTGTCCCTGAGGCTCGGTGGCCCCGAATTTCCCCCCTCCAAAGGGGGGATGTCCCACTGTCTCCATGCCAGTGCTGTCCCCAGTGCTGCTGGGGGGTGGCAGGAGGTGCCTGTCACCTTTTGCTACCTGTGATATTTCGGTGTCTGGGAGATGCCAGCAGGACCTGGCACCCCAGGAGGTGCCAGCAGGTCACGGGTGCGCTCCACGCTCCCCGCAGGGAGAGGATGGGATGAATATTTCAGGAGCTGGATGCTCTCAGCCGGCTGAGAGGAATTATTGAAAAGTTCCTGCTGCTGTCAGGAGAGCTGGGAGCCTCTGCCACGTTCAGCCAGCCTGAAATTTTAATGCTTGGTTTATTCTCTGACCTTTCCGGCTCCCTCCTCTGCCTCGCAGCACGGCCGAGCGTGCCTGGGATTTTATTTATTTTTTTTTTAAGTGGAGATTAAACCTCGCAAATTCAATATACCCGAGGGGTATTTGGTAATCTCTCCCAGACAAAAGCTGCCAGCACCGAGGGGTTTCGCCTTCCTGCGGGCAGCCAGGACCTCGCACCTCGCCTGCCACGATCGTGGCGACCTTTCCGTGCATCCTGCGTGCCCCGAGGCTGCGCTGGCAGCGCTGCCATCCCTCCCTGGCACGCAGCTCCCTCATCTGACACCTCCGCAGTGCCAGGCACATGAAAAAGTCAGGCAGGTGTTCCATCCTCTCCCCCTTTCCCTTCCCTCTCGATTTTCCCTTCACCTGGAACCACAGCAGAGCTTCCCACGGGAATTTCTGCGCCCGTTCCTGGCTTTTCGCTGCCCTCCAGAGGGGATTTTTTTTTTTTTTGGGGGGGGGGGGGGTGGGGAGGTTGGTGCGTATTTTCTGTGAATTCCCCGCATTTTTTGGTGGATTCTCCCACCCACAGCTGCTCAGCACAGCCCGGGGCTCGGCTCCTTCCCGAACTTCGGCTCTCAAATGTTCCTCGTAAAGATAAATTAAATAAAAACACAGCAACAGGCTGATTTTTGCTACACCTTGTGTGGCCGCACAGAGAATTTCTCCCACCTCCCAAAAAGCCAAAGCAGCAGGTTACAAGCCCTGCTTTCTACTGATTTTTTTTTTCCCCCAGCCCCTAAATTTCGCTGTTTGTTCTTTGAGGGGGAATAAAAGTTTGAAATAAAAGTTAAAAATCAGAGGGCGGGGAGAAATCCTGCTGCAGCCAGGGATGGGCTCAGGGGTCGGGATTGGAGAGGTTTTTGTGGTTTTGCACCTCAATTTCCACCTCAGTGCAACCCAGAGGGATCTGGAGCCGCTCTAAATAAACCAGTTTTTAAATCCTGAGTATGCTGAGAAACGTGTTGGAGGAAAAGCAGATTTTACAAACCCACCTGGACCAGCAGCCCAATAGGGAAAAACCCAAATAAATCCAGACAAACCCTGGGGAGACTTTGGCCAAGGGTTAAGGGATAACAGGAGCCTGGAAATCCTCCTGGACACGGGGCCCGGAGCTCCCAGGGCAGCAGTGCTGGGCAAAAAATGGGCAAAAAATGGGCAAAAATGGGCAAAAATTCACCTCCATCAAAGCAGAGGGTGGCAAAGAGAGGGAAATTATCCCAGGGGATGAACTTTTGGACTTTGGGGTTGTCCAATCCCATAGAAATCCACGGGGGAACTTTAATATCAACAGCAGATATATATCATATATATATTAAAAAAAATTATATATATAATATCACATATA
>VXAX01007114.1:39883-51563 GCA_013399835.1 Leptocoma aspasia | reverse complement strand
ACTGCCGAGGACAGTGTCCCTGCCTGTCCCCCAGTGCCCAGGGCAGCGTCCCTGCTTCCCTGCGTGTCCCCCAGTGCCGAGGACAGTATCTCTGCGTGTCCCCCAGTGCCGAGGTCCCCGTCCCTGCTTCCCTGCGTGTCCCCCAGTGCCCAGGGCAGTGTCCCTGCGTGTCCCCCAGTGCCGAGGTCCCCGTCCCTGGGCTGGAGAAACCGGACACTGCAGGAGTGACCCCGGGCCGCGGCCGCGTTCCTGGAAGAGCACCTCCCCCGCGGGGCCGGTGCCAGGCATTCCTGCTCCAGCCCCGCTGCTGAAACCATTCCTCGCCCGCAGGAGAGAGGCCATGGCAGCCGTGTTCCTGCCCGGGAACCTCCAGGACGAAGCCACCTGCTCCGTCTGCCTGGAGTTCTTCAAGGACCCGGTGTCCATCGAGTGCGGGCACAACTTCTGCCGAGCGTGCATCGTCAAGAGCTGGAAGGACCTGGAGATGGACTTCCCGTGCCCGCAGTGCCGGGAGGTTTTCCAGCAGAAGAGCTTCCGTCCCAACCGGCAGCTGGCGAACATGTCCGAGATCATCAGCCAGTTCGCGCTGCGCGGGGCCAGGGGCGCCGAGGAGGACGGGCTGTGCCCCAAGCACCGCGAGGCGCTCAAGCTCTACTGCAAGGACGACCGCAGGACCATCTGCGTGGTGTGCGACAGGTCCCGGGAGCACCGCCCGCACGCCGTGGTGCCCGTGGACGAGGCTTCCGAGGAGTACAAGGTCCGTCCGTCCGTCCGTCCGTTTGTCCCCGCGGTGTCACCCGGCTCTGCCGCCCTCCCGAAGAGCTGGCGGCGCTTCCCAGCCTCCCAAAAAAGCTGGGGGGACGTGTCCCGTGTGGATGTGCGCGCCCCTGTCCCGCGTCCCCCTGGTTTCTGGGGCGGATTCACCTGGCCGGGAGGGGAAGGGCTGGCGGAGACACCCGCGGCTGTCCGGGGGCTGAGAGAGCGTCCCGAGATGAGCCAAGCTGGTGGGAGCCGGGCTGACCTTTGCTTGTGCCAGGAGCCGACGGGCACAGGGCACGTCCCGTCCGCGGCACCCTCCGTTCCTTCCTTTGGGGAGGGGCTCTGGTGGTCCTTGGGGCCAGCTGAGCCAGAGGCATTTCCCGGCGAGCGCATCCCGAGTTTTCCTCCCTCCCCACCCCACCTGAGAGCAAACCCTGCAGGCAGCGAAGGAGGGAAAGCAACATCCCCTTCTTTTGTTCCCAGGAGAAAATCCAGGGGCGCTTGGATTTCCTGAGGAAGGAGCGGCAGGAGCTGCTGGAGTTCAAAGTGAACGACGATAAGAAAACCCAGGAGCTGCTGGTGCGTCCGGGGGTGGGGTGGAGGGGGGTGAGGACCCACCGCCCGCCCCAGTGTCCGAAAAAGGGAAAGGGGTGGTTTTCTCCTCTCTCCTGGCCCCACCACCAGCAGCCAGAGCCTCAGCAGAGCTCGGGGAGCATCTGAGAGCCGGGATCTGAGAGCTCCGGGGCTCTCCTCCACCCTTCCTTTTCCTCAGCACGTCATCCCTGTGGCAGCAGAAGGGAAAAACACCCAGCCCACTGAAAATAATTCCTCTCCCAGACCATCCCCACTACGCCAAGACAAGTGGCTTTGAGGGGCTTTTTTTTGGGGCAAAACCCACCGAGCCACCCTGGCCCACCTTGCTGCTCAACCATCCCTGTTTTTTTTTTTAACACCACTGCAACTCCCTGTTATTTTGGTGGCTGGTGGGGTTGGACACAGCCCAGGCTGCCCCAAGCCCCGGGGTCAGGTGTGACGCCAAGGGCAGAGCATGAAGGGCTCTCCTGTGGGGCTCCGGGTGGACCTGCTGGACCTGTGCTGAGGGACAATGTGGAGTGAAGCAACCCCCAACGCCTCGCGGTGCCAAAGGGAGCATTTCCTGGAGCAAAATGTTCCTGTTTGCCCCCGGGCTCCGTCCTGGATGGGAATCGGGGTGTTTGTGGTGGCAAACCCACCAGGAACCGGGGGGGAGTGGCAGAGCTGAGGAACGAGACACCCAAACGGGGCCAAAATTGGGCTCTGCCACCCCCGGCCGCTTCCCAAGGCTTTTGTCCGGGAATGCCACTCCCTGTGATTCCTCCGTAGGGTTCTTCTGGTGGTCCCCACACGGCTGGGAACCTGCCCCCAGGGCCCTTGGAGGAGGTTCCCTTGTGAGTTCTCTGCAAGGATGAAGAACGAGCAGGACTCTCTTTTCTTGGTCTTCAGGCTGTTGTTTATTTTTCTCTTAAGTTCACTACGCCATCTGCACACCAGACTTAACATAAAAGAAAAAAGGCATAAAATGGACCAAAATGGAGAGCAAACACCCAAAAACAAGGACTTTTAAAGCTAATCAGTCCAATTACTTTCTAACACGTATCTTGGTTTTACTTTTCTACCAATAACTCCTACTAATCTACTCAAGTAGCACCTATGTTGCTGCTTTCTCCAACCAATGACTTCTTGCCACCAGTACTACAGAAAATGGAGTGGAAGAAGAACAAGAAGGAGAGGAGACAACACCCAAAATCCTCCATCTTGTCCCCTATTCACTCTCTATTAAATTCCTAACATTTATTTTAAATTTTAAAATTAAAATCCTAAACCCTAAGTTCTTCACCTTGTGACAAACTCCTACTACTGCTGCTGTCTAGTTCACACCTGTGTGCTCCAACTCATCCCAAAGCCTTGGCAATTTTTTCCCTGGGACAGAGGTTAGAAGCAGTGTTCTGCTGAGGATCAGGGCTTTCCAAAACTGTCAGAGAAACATTCCCTGTGCCCTGGGTTCCAACACCTCACCCCTCCCCAGAGGAGGGCCCCCAGTCTCACCAGGCTGCCACTCCGAATTCACCACCAGGCCTCTCTCCTGAAAACCTCTTTTTGCCGTGTTTTACCCCCAGAAAACCATCGAGGCCGAGCGGCAGAAGCTGCTCTCGGACTTCGAGCGGCTGCGGCAGTTCCTGCACGACCAGGAGCACATCCTGCTGGGGCAGCTGGAGAAGATGGAGAAGAACATCTCCAAGAGGCAGAACGAGAACATCACCGACCTCTCCAAGGAGATCACGCTCCTCAACAAGCTCATCACCGAGTTGGAGGAGAAAATCCAGCAGCCTATGCTTGAGTTCCTCAAGGTGCGATGTCAGGTCTCAGTCACAACCTTATTCCTCCTTTTTCAATGTGTTTATGGGCCCTGTGGGGGTGTTTTGGGGGTAAAAGTCCTTTTTTGTTCTGTCTTTAATGAGTGGGTGGTGCAAGGAGGTGCCCCAAGCTCTCCCTGGCTGAGGAACACCCTGGAATAGAGTGTTCTCTTCAACTTTAATGATTTTTTTCCTCCATGAACTTGTCTGGACTTTTCCACCATCCCCAAGCCCTTGGTTTCAAGGTGTTCAGAGCTGAGTTAGACCAAACTCTCCTTTCCAGGCTGGGAAAACAACCCTGGGGTGCCCAAAATCCTCAAGTCCCGCAGCTCTTTTCCCCACCTTGAATGGCACGGGTGACCTTTGAATGGAGCTTGTTTTCATTGAATTGAGCAGATCCTGCTGGTTTACTGCTGCACAGGGTTAAATTCCCTCCCAGGCTGCCTTCTGGGTGCTGTCAATATTTGCAGATGGTTTCAGGGCTTGGCTGTGGGTGGAAATTCGCCCCACGTGGTCTCTGTGCAGACGGGCGCTGGTGCCCACGTCAAACACCCCAGAACAACAATTGGTATTTTATTAAAAAGCAGGTTGGGAGCTCTGGGCTGGCTCCAGGGTCCTTTTTCAGCGCCTGGGAGGTGACTCTGGCTTTGTGTGGGCTCTGGAATGTGTTTTGAGGGCACCAGAATGGGCAAATAACGGCTGGGTTTGGTGTTTGTTTGCGGTGTTGCAACTTTATTGAGAGTGTTTGAACCTTGAATTACCTCCATAATCTGCCCTGCCTGAGGGAAAATCACTTCCTCGTCCACCTCAGGCAGGAGAGGCACCCCAGGCTTTTCTTGGGGGTGGTTAGACTGTGGGAGTCCAGAAATCACGGGGACACCGAGGTGCAAAGGTTATGGCAGGTGGCTCCTGGGCAGGGGGGTGTCTGCAGGTGCCCCCTGCCCCCCAACACCTCACCTGAGACAGGTTGGCAGGAGTGGGAGACGGGCAGGGAGACCCCAAAAACATCCCCGAGGCTGCCAGGTGTGGGTTCACGCAGCAGCCAGACACTGGGAGAGGAACTGGAGAGATTTTTGGGTTACCTGAGGATCCTCCCTGTTGTTTGTTTATTAACAAAGGACTCTTGACAATAATATTAGAAGGTTAAATATGATTTATTGACATTATTTTTATAATTTAAAGGATTTGGGCTATTATTTGCCCAGCTTGGAGTATTTGAAGCTCTTGCTCTAAGCTTTGTCTGAGGAATGTTAGAATGGTTTATACAATTAGAGGTAACAACTTTTCATTTCATAGGTTGAACGAAAAAAACTTTCATCTCTTATATTAGGAGTCAGGTAGAGAAATCTAAATGTCCTTGAAACACAGCTCAGAGATTTTGTTTATAGAAACTTGTACAGAGTAAAAGACAGTAAAAAGATGTTTTCCCACGGGAAGATTTTTCCGTCGGCTTGCATACAGGGAAAACTTATGATATGTTCATGCAACACCTCCCAGCTCACCTGGAGAACCTGCTGGGAGCAGGGGCAGGGGGAGGGAGGGCCCCTCCCAGCCCAAAACACGGCACGTTCTGTGGCCACCAGGCTGGGTGAGCCACGGGGAAGGTCCCAGCCAGGCCTGGAGGTGCTGCAGGGAGCGGGATGGGGTTTGGTGGGAACGTCCTGGAGCTGGAATCCAACCCCTGAGGCGTGAACCCACCAGGGATGGACACCCCGGCCGGGTTTGACGGGGGGAATCGCCCTGGGGGTGGTGGGGCAGAGCGCAGGGATTTCACTCATTCTCTTTCCTTCCCCAGGACGTGACCGGCGTCATCAGCAGGTATGGAATTCTGCTCTCCCTGCTGCCCCCAGGCTCCCAGCCCTCCCCAGCCCCGTCTGGAGGTCACTGTCCCCAGCCCGGGCACCAGAGGGAGGGAAGGGGAGGGTGGGAATTTGCCTCCCACTCTCTGCGAGCCCCGGGTCTCCTCCAGCCTCTTGGAAATCTGATTTTCACACTGGTTTTTTTCCTACTGGTGGGCTTCTTCCAGGGTGAAGTGAGAGCAGAAGCCCCAAATTCCCTGATTTGCTCACACAGCACCGCCGAGCTCCAAAACTGACGCTGGAGCTGCAGCAGCAGCAGCTGGTGGGGGTTTATCCAAAAAAAAATCACCCCATCACCCCAAAATCCAGGCCCAAATCCTGATTTCCTCACCCCAAGGAGGGTGAAATCCCGGCAGGGGGGTGGGGCAGGAGCATGGGTGGCAAACAGAGATGGAAATGGAAATGGAAATAAAAATAGAGATGGAATTTCAATGATTTCCTTGTTGTTTTTCCATTTTCTCCCCGGCAGGAGCGATGAGGTGAAGTGCCACAAGCCCGTCCCTGTCTGCACCGACATGAAGATGCACGTCTGCAACTTCTCCCTCAAAACCGTCGTCCTCGAGAAGGTCTTGAAGAAATTCCGAGGTGGGTGCTGGGATTAAAAAAATTGTTATTTTTTAAAATTAAAAATAAANAAATAATCCCTGGCCTTTCCTGGCAGCGGGAGGGAGGGGTGGGAGTGCCCGGGGTGCTGCTCGAGGGCTCCTGGAGCAGAAATCAGTTGGAAAGGGATTCTGGAGATCCTTGTTCTCGCTCTGGAGATGGGCACGAGCAGGAACAGATTCGTCTTAGCCAGGCTGCCGGGGAAGGAAACGTGGGGTTGCTTTAAAGAGGGGAAAATCTGAGTGTGAATCTGAGTTTTGGTGCAATAAAATTAAAATTTCCAGGGGTTTCACGCTGAGATTGCCATGCAGCAAAGCAGGGAACCACGAGATGGTGCTGACAGAGCTGGAAAGGCAAAATGCACCAAAAAGAGCAGCTCTAGAAGAGAAAAAAACCCAAATAATTTCTAAATGGAAATTGCACCCTGGGGCAAGAGTTGGCTTAAAGGATGTGCTCAGGGCTTGAAATCCCTGAGGCCGGGACGTGGCAGGGCATGATAAATGTGGTTTAAATAAATCCTGCGTTTTCTTCATGCCCAGAAGGGGGTTTTTAATGAAAATTAAATATATTTAACAGGGATTCTCCCCTGTTGTGCTGCTCCACCCTCAGCTCTCGCTGATGCTTTGGTGCCACCGTCCCCTAAAGGAGGTTTGGGGCACTCTGTCACTCTGGGTGTCACCACTCACGTCCCTGTCTCTCCTCCTTTCCAGAACACCTGCAGGACGAGCTGGGAAGAGGTGAAAAAGGTAAAAAAAGATGAAATTTCAGACACAGAGCCCAGAGCAAAGACTCAAAATTGTGGTTGTATTTTGCAAAGCCAAAGAGGGGGACAAAAAGGAAGAAGGGGGAAAAAAAAAAAAAAAGGAAAAGACACTCTAGATTTCTTCTTTTCNNNNCTCTAGATTTCTTCTTTTCTTTTTTTTTTTTTCTCCTTAATTTCTTCTCTCTCAATGATTTCCAGATCCAGCCTGCTCAGCTCCAGAGCCCAAAGCTGATTTTTCTAACTGACGCCGGGGATCTGACAGCTCAGCCAGGTCCTCTCTGCCTGTTTGCAGTTAACAAACCCACAGATTTGGGGCCAAAAAGCCATCCTGAGCCACGACTGGCTCTTAGTCTGCCAAATTTGCTCTGCTGGGCTCCTGTTTCCACCAGGGAGCTGGGATGGAGGGTGTGAGCTCCGGCATCTGCTCCAGTGTGAAGCCAGAGGGGTTAAATCCCAGCAGAATTTGGTTAATCCCTTATTTAAGAATTTAAATTAAATCCCAGCAGAATTCGGTTAAATTCCTTATTTAAGAATTTAAATTAAATCCCAGCAGAATTCGGTTAAATTCCTTAAGTTATTTAAGAATTTAAATTAAATCCCAGCAGAATTTAGCTCATTTTTTTAAAGTTAATTAAGAATTTAACTCCTCTTCACAGGGGAGGTCATGAATTTGAGGGGCAAACCCAGCCCACAGCAATTTCCATGCTGGGAATGGGCTCTGCAGGAATTTTGGGATTCAACCCCATCCCTCTGACCTCGACCTGAGGTTTAAACCTTCCCCATCTGCACCCCCTTGGTGTGAAGGTGCCCAGAGCAGAGTTTTCAGAAGAAAAAAGCTTTTTTTCTTTCTTTTTTTTTTTTTTTTTTGGCTTTTAAAGCTGTGGTCTCCAGCATGGGGGTCCCAAAGGAGGACAACCCACGGGTGGGACCTTTTCCGAGGGTTCTGCTCACAAAACACCCCCCAGACACCTCTGGAAATGCCCAAAAATTGGCAGAAAACACCAGGAGAAGCCTGGTGGCCACCACTGAAAAGCCAAAGGCCCCTCGCTGCATGCCCAGGGGGGGTGGGTGCATGTGCAGAGGTGTCACTCGCTGTGTGCTGCCCCACGACCTCGGGGCTGGACCTCAAACCCAAATCCTGACGGCTCCAGGAGCTGGGGATGCCCTTGTGGAGAAAATAAAAAACACCTTGTGGATAAATTAAAAAAATCCCACAAAAATCGGCGTTGGCGAAATCGGCTCGTTCCAACCCGTTTCCCCACAGTTCTGCTGGTGGGGTTTCCAGTCTCTGGTGCAGGAGATTCTTTGGCCACCCTCTCACTTTTGGGGAGGAACCTGGTGCTTCGAAGGAAAAACCGTCCCAGCCTTCCCTGTCCTTGTCAGGACTTCTCCCCGCCCTTCCGAAGCGCTCTGAGGCTTTTAATCCCACTGTGTCCCTTTTGGGAAATTCCTGTGCCAATTCCTGACCCAAATTTGTGAATTTTGGAGAGCACAAAGGTGCGGCACCTGCTGTGTTTCAGCCTCCAGAGGCCTCATTTTGCACTCCCCCCAAAAGTGTCTCAGTGGTGACTTTGCTGACTACAACCACAATTTGAGGTCACTCGTTGCTTCCTCCCAGCCTGAGTTTGGAAAGGGGAAAAACCAAAAAAGCTGCACCTGCATGTTTGGTCTGGGCTCCTCCAGGTGGGAAGATGCCCTTAGGTCACAGCTTCCCACAAGGATTTCGATGCCTTTCGGGTGGTTTGGGGATCAAAACTGTGTGATTTGTGATGCCAGGGGGGTGTGGAGCCCACCTGAGCTGGAAACCAAGATAAAAAAAATCAATTTAAGTGGAAAAAGCGTTCTTGATCTAAGGCCCGTCTTTGCTGCTGATAACCGCGAATTATCCGCACGTGCTTTTGTGGCGTTCCTTGCTCCTGGTGGCCTCGTGTGGTTGTCACCCCGTTTGTCACCAGGGGTAGCATGAGACCAACCCCTGCCTCGAGGGATTTGGGGTGTCCACGGGGGTGTCACTGTGGGCTGGGGTTTTTGGGGTTGGGCTGGGATTATTGAGGCTGGGCTGGGATTATTGAAACTGGGATTACTGAAACTGGGATGGAGTTATTGAGGTCGGGCTGGAGTTATTGAGGTTGGGCTGGGGTTATTGAGGTTGGGCTGGGGTTATTGAGGTTGGGCTGGGATTATTGGGGTTGGGCTGGGATTACTGAGGTCCAGAAACTGATAACCCCCACCCTGAGCTGGGCTTCTCCTTGCTCAAACCCCCGCTGAGCTCTGACCGCTGTCCCCAACAGAGGACCTGACCCTGGACCCCGACTCGGCCAACCACCTGCTGATCCTCTCCGCCGACCTCAAGAGCGTCCGGATGGGCTGCAGGAAGCAGGAGCTGCCCGACAACCCCAAGCGCTTCGACACCAACTCGCGGGTCCTGGCCACCGCGGGCTTCAAGTCGGGGCGGCACTACTGGGAGGTGGAGGTGGGGCCCTCGGACGGCTGGGCCTTCGGCGTGGCCAGGGAGTCCATCCGCAGGAAGGGGCTGACGCAGTTCTCCCCCGAGGAGGGCATCTGGGCCCTGCAGCAGAACGGGGGCCGCTACTGGGCCGTGACGTCGCCCCAGCGCACCCCGCTGTGCCTGGGCCACAAGCTCAGCCGGGTCCGGGTCTACCTGGACTACGAGGGCGAGGAGGTCTCCTTCTACGACGCCGAGAACATGCAGCACATCTTCACCTTCAATGTGGCCTTCCAGGAGAAGGTGTTCCCCCTCTTTTCGGTCTGCTCCACCGTCACCTACATCAAGCTGTGCCCCTGAGGTGCCTCGGGGGGGGTGGCCGGGGGAGGGCCTGGCCCCTGGGTGAGCTCAAAGGACTCAAATCAGCCTGGTTTGGTGGGGGGTGGTCGGGAGAGCATCACAAGGAGGGTCTTCAGGGCAGGTGGAAGCAGAGGGATGTCCAGCGGTGCCCAGAAATTGTGGTTGCCAGATCAAAAAGGAAGGCTGTGGCCACCAGTTCAAACATCGTGGCCACCATCTCAAAGGCTGTGGCCACCGACTTGAACCCACCCCTGGAAGGGGTGACAAGCCCAGAAATTGTGGTTGCCAGCTTAAAAAGGAAGGCTGTGGCCCCCAGTTCAAAGGCTGTGGCCATCGACTTGAACCCAGCCCTGGAAGGGGTGACAAGCCCAGGCGGTCAGCGGGAAGGAGCCCTCCAGATGTCACTGGTGACCACTCCGGGTGTGACCCCGGGTGGGGGTTTAAGGATCTGTGGGGTGGCTCCTCCACCCCTCTGGGAGCGCCAGGGGCTGGGAAACGGAATATTTGTGGCCTGAGTGACCTGTGGGAAAGGTGAGCAGGAATCTTGGGACATCCATCCCAGGCAGAGCTCCTCCGTTTGTCCGCAGAGAAGAAATCCAGTCAGGAATTTCCTGGTTCCTTCTCCCCCCTGGGGTAATAGCTGTCCCCCAAAAGCTGTTGTTGGGATGTCGGTGAGAGTTGTCCGAGCTGTCCGAGGTGACCACTGCCCACCAGGTCAGACCTGTCCAGTGTGGAAGAGCCTGTGGGGTTTTGGCCGCTCTCCCTATCTGGTTCTTCACCCACAGCTCCTCTGGAAGACTCTGGGAAAGGTTAAAAGGTGCTTTTTTGGGATTCTTTTAAAGCGATGTTTATCCTGCTGGACCTGAGCAAGGTTTGTCCCCCTGGTGCTCCCGTGCTGAGGCCTTTCCGTGGACAAGACGTTCACAAAATATCCCTCGTGGATTTAGGTGCTGACTCTTGCGTTCCCTCAGGTTCTCAGAAAAATCACCCATTTATCCTCATTTCTTGTCTTTTTTTTTTCCCCCTGGAAACCCTCTGGCCTCTGCCAAGGAGCCGAAGCTGAACTCGCATTTGCTTCGTCCACTCTGTTTTTGCCAAAAAAAAAAAACCAGCTTAAAAAAAAAAAAAATCTGTGTCTTGTTGCCTGAAGTGCTGGTAAAGGAGGGTTCAAAACACATAAATCCTTTTAGGAAATGACAGACTTGGGGCAAGGTGGGGGGAAGGTTTATTTGATCCATAACAACATTTCCTGGGTGGTTTGAGATGAGAAAAAGCAGAAACGTCCCAAATTTTCAGCCGCTGAGGTTGGTTCCTACCTTGAAATTCAAATTTATATCTTTTATGTAATGAATTAGCTGGTAAATCCACATTATTTAAAGATACTCACAGGGCCACGACTTTTCTGATGTCGAAATCGTGTTTGGTTTGATTTGGAACTGCCCAGGTCATTCTTAGCCCTGTGTGGGAAATAAAACATAAAGGTGCTACCTGGGCTCATCTTNTCCCCCGTGGTGGCCCCAGCGGAGCGGCCTCTCCCGCCCCGGCTCCATAGCTCAGGGGTTAGAGCACTGGTCTTGTAAACCAGGGGTCGCGAGTTCAAATCTCGCTGGGGCCTCGCGGGTTTCCTTTTTTTTTTTTCCCCCCTGGATTTAGCCTTCTTCCCTCGCCGAAAGCTTCGTCAGTTTTCTGTCCGCGCCGGGATCGGGAGCAGGTACGGTAATACATGTTTGTATTTATGTGTTGGGGTGGAGGCATATATAAAAAAATAAAAAATAGAATACAATGCAATATAAATAATAGGATATAATTAATATATTTAATTTTTGTGTATAATTTTGGGGGTTCTGTTCCACATTTGTTAAGCACAGACCAAATATCTCCAAATTTCCTAAATTAGGGCTCGATGAGGAAAAAAAGAAAAGATAAAAACGAGCCAACCCTTGCCTTTGGACACCCTCGGAGGGGACAAACAGGTGTCATCACCTGGGTTATTCCAGCAGCAACAAGGAACTTTCCGCTGGCTGGACATGGGCCAAAATCCCAGGAAAAACAAACAAAACCGGAGTTGCCAAGGGCTGAACCCCAATTTTCGAGGGAATTTTGGCTGTTCCGGGGTGGATGATGCCCCAGGGCTGGTTCTTTCCTGGCCCGCCTGTTCCTCGCCCTGGTGTCAGGCAGGGGACGGGGGAGATTGTGCGGGGGACGGAAGAATCCTGTGCGGGAGGAGGGAATTTCGGGAACGCCGGAGATTTGGGGCCGTTCCAGGCGGTTTTGGGGCTCCCCCGTGGTGGCCCCAGCGGAGCGGCCTCTCCCGCCCCGGCTCCATAGCTCAGGGGTTAGAGCACTGGTCTTGTAAACCAGGGGTCGCGAGTTCAAATCTCGCTGGGGCCTCGCGGGTTTCCTTTTTTTTTTTTCCCCCCTGGATTTAGCCTTCTTCCCTCGCCGAAAGCTTCGTCAGTTTTCTGTCCGCGCCGGGATCGGGAGCAGGTACGGGGGA
>VXAX01007114.1:19189-39818 GCA_013399835.1 Leptocoma aspasia | reverse complement strand
TGAGGACAGAAGCCGGTCTGAGGAGTGAACTTTCACAGCGGCTCGTTGGTCTAGGGGTATGATTCTCGCTTTGGGTGCGAGAGGTCCCGGGTTCAAATCCCGGACGAGCCCAATTTTCATATTTTCTACCTCTTCCCTTCCGTTTTAGTTTTTTCTTTGTTTTTTTTTTGGTTGGTTTCCGCTTTTAATTTCCCTTTTTTTTTTTGTGTGTGTGTGTGTGTTTTGTTCTTTGGTTTTATGCGGGTTGTTTTTCTTTGCTTGGGGCTTTCTTGCGTGTGTGGTGTTTTATTTGGGTTGGGTCTTTTAAAGTGTTTTTTGTTGTGGGTTTGATTTTTTTTTTTTTGTGCGTGTGGTTTTTTTGTTTGGGACTTATTTGTGGGGGGTTTTTGTTTGTTTTGTTTCCTTGGGGTTTTTTTTTTCGATACGTTTTTTGTTGTGAGTTTGAAATTTTTTTGTAGGTTTTTAAATTGTTTCGGGTGTGCGTTAGTGTTTGGAGATTTTTTTGGTTTTTTTGCTTTGGGGATTCTTTTCTTTGTACGATTTTTGTTGTCCGTTTGAGATTTTTTTTTCCCTGTGCGTTTGTGTTTTTTACGATAATAGGGGCTTCTTTAATTTGGATTTTAAATTCCAGTCTTCCCGGGTGAGGAAACAGAGAGGGAGGAGTAAAAAAAGGAAAAAAGGGGGAAAAAAAAAAAAAAAGCCGCTGGCAGCGGTGGGATTCGAACCCACGCCCCCGAAGAGACTGGAGCCTTAATCCAGCGCCTTAGACCGCTCGGCCACGCTACCCCGATAGAACCCAGCTTGGAGCCTTCATCTGCTGGCTGCCTCCTTCCTCATCCTAATCCCTGTCTTGGTACTATTCCCATCTTCATCCCATCCTCACTGCTGTCTCCATTCCATCCTCATCCTCATCCCCAAATCTATTGCATCTCATCCCATCTTATCCCTGATCCCCATCCTCATCCTCATCCTCTTCCTCGTCCTCATCCTCATCTCCATCCCATCCCATCCCATCCCATCCCATCCTCATTTCCCACCCCTAATCTTCATCTATAAACTCCATCTCCGTCCGATTCCCAATCTCCACCCTCATCCCTACTGCTCTAACTCGGTAAAACCTCACGAAATTTGAATTTTTCCCCATTTTCCTGGATTTACGGCCCTACTCCCGAGTCTCTGTGGCGCAATCGGTCAGCGCGTTCGGCTGTTAACCGAAAGGTTGGTGGTTCGAGCCCACCCAGGGACGCGGTCGGGATCTTTTCCTTTCCCTACCCGCAATCACAGTCATTAGCGACCTATTAATGAGCTTTAATTGTCCTGAGCCCTCCTCTTGCCACGGCTGTTTAAACTCCCTTCTGGGAGTTTGGTTCTTCCACCTTGGAGCAGCATCCGGGGGCAAACCCGAATTCCAGGGAATTCACAAACCCAAGCAGCTAAAACCTTTCTTTTTTTCTCTTTTTTTGCCACGTTTCACCTTTTGAACTCTGATTTTCTGCACATGGAGTTTGGCTCTTCTGAGCTCGAGAAGGTGCTCATGGCCTTTTGGATGAATTTCCCAATTTGCAACGGGATGCAACTCCACTTGTGTGGTGGCCAAGCAGCTCAGTGGCCACAGTGAAGGCTGGCACGGTGCTCTCAGCAACCAGGCCGGTGTTTCTTTGTACATTTATCATTATCCTGTCAATAATCCTGTCCAAAAAAATCCTATCTGCAGCACAGATGGAGTTTCCAAGGCTACAGGATTTAGGACAGTTACTGGTGAGAGGAGAAACTCCAGCAAAACCTTGGATTTGCTTTGAAGATTCAGGATAATTTATTTTATATACTTGCATCAACTTGGCTTTGGTCACACTTTTGGTAGAAGAGACCGGGATCGCATCCTGACTGGTGCTGTGGGGAATGGTTAATTACTTAATTAGTACCGATTAATTAATTAGTTGTGTTGGACCACTCAGAGGAGGGGATGGTGAGGAAGCACTGGGTTCTCTCTCAGGTTCTGGGGTGGGGGACCTGAGAGTGAGGACTTCCCAAAGGGCTGGAGTGTGGCAAAGCCATTTAAACGTGCTGACACTGCCCTCAGACACAAGGAAACCAGAAATTCCCACCTTTATTCCGCCTTAGTCATTCCATGATGTGCCTTGCACGCAAATAAACTGGAAATTACAGTGGTGGACACGGGGAACAGCAGAGTCCTGGAACCCACTGCCTGGTTTTAGTGCTTCCTCCTACCCCCATTAAGTGTCTATAACTCTGATTTACTATTTCAGTGCTCCCTCTCCCCACGACGCGCTTAACCAGTTGGTCCTGCTTCAAGACACCCAATTCTGTTACACCTTCGCTGCCAATGAATTCTGCTGATTTTCCTCGGAGGAGAACCGGATTCACAGCACCAAGAGATGGCCGGGGGCATGCTCAGAGCTCTTCCCTCCGCGTGAGCCCCCCAGACCGCTCGCTGTCCGGCGCCGGGGCCTCGCCGCTGTCGTGGTGGATGTTGCCGGCGGCCCTGATGGCCGATTTCATGGCGGTGTCGATCCAGGCGTGGGGCTGCGCCGCGTGCTCCCCGGCAAAGTGGACCCGGCCCTCGTGAGCGAACAGGGCCTGCGAGTAATCCACAAACTGGTACGGGGTGAAGGCGGCGAAAGCCCCCAGGGAGTGCTGGTCCAGCTGCCACTTCTGGATCACGTGCCGGTCGCAGGTGTACTGCAGGTACTCCTTGCTCACCTGGTGGATGTCCGCCAGGTCTTGGAGCACCACGTCTAGGCACTTCTCGTCTGTGAGGGGCAGGAAGAACTCGGCATCGTTGTTCCAGGTGTAGGAAGCCAGGATGACGCCCACCCCGCTGGAGAAGTTGTGGCTGGGGTAGTAGATGAAGCGGGAGGGGCGGTCGGTGACTGAGTACCCTCCATGGATCCCGTCCTTCTCCCAGAACTTCTCGGAGCACGCCAGGATAATTTTGGAGGCGCTCGCATAGTTGATGGAGCGCAGGGCGTGGGCCTTGGCAGGGGACAGTGGCGGCAGGAACTGGATGTGCCTGGTAGCTTTGGCACTGGAGGTGACAAGGACATAATCCGCGGTGACGATGGTCGAGGCCAGCGTGTCCGGAGCACGGTAGAACACTCGGACTTTGTTGCCCTTTGTCATGATCTTCTCCACAGTGCAGTTGAACTGGACGACGTTGGGCAGCGCCTTGTGGAAGGCTCTGGGCAGTTGGTCAAACCCTCCGGTGATCTCATCAAAGCTGGGAGGGAGGAGAAGTGGGAGATGTGGGAAGGACACGGGGGTTTGGGGTGTGTGGAAACCTCAGCTCTTCTGGAGGCACCAGCGGAGCTTGGAGGCCCCACCAAGCCGTGAGTGGTTCCTGTTGGGAATCACTCTGACATTTTCTGCTGTGGGAACGGGGTTGGGCTGAAGGGACGGCACTCACCTCTCATCAGAGAAGATGTCAAAGTCCCACAGTGAGGCGAGGAAGGACAGGTAAAACCCCGCATCCTCGTTCAGCAAGTCACCGATCATCTCAACAGCTCCTCGGCTCAGCCCCCCGACCTTGATCAAATATTCCTGGAGATCCCAGGAGAAGAGACACAGCCTGAGGTTGTTACCTCAGTGAGGGCTCGATTGGAGCTGTGCTGGCCCCTGTCTCAGCCTTTTTTAAGTAGAAGGGATCATTTATTAGGGAAAAGCATCCAAAAGGTGACAGAGGATGGGATTAGAGTGACACAGACAGCACTTTAATTATCAAGAGCTGGGATTAAATTTGCCCTTGAGACCAAGCCCATTACCTTGGTGGAGAAGGAGTCGTGTTGAGCCAGATACTTCCTGCAATCAGTGATCTGGAACTTCTTAAAAGCCTGGAGAAGAAACATCAATATTTTCACTGGAAAAAGATCCATTTCCCAAAGTGCTGCTCAAAATTCTCTCAGGATTTCAGGGTTTGGTAACCCCTGGAGCTTCCAGACATCAAGTTTTGGGCAGCTGCGCCTTGGTGTGGCATTTTCTGCTCACCCAAGTCCCGGTGGACGCCTTCCAAACAATTTCTGGTGCACAAAGAGGGGTTGTGCAACCACCTGCCCTTGTTTCTGAACGAGCCTCTCTGCTTTTCACTCTAAAAAAACCCTGTTCTTCCCCAGCTTAGGGCTGAGTCTTCCCCAGTTCACGGCCCAGTCTTCCCCTAGTCATCGCTCAGGTGAGGGGACATGAGGGGAAGATCTTGTACCTTGTTCAGGACCTCTCGGTAGAGCTGGACGGCGCTCTTGCCCCTCTCTGATGGTTTCACCGTGTAATTCAGGATGTCGGGGTTCCTGTTCACCTCCTCAGCCCTGACCCGAGCACCCTTCAGGAAGTACCAGGTGTTGTTGTCCCTCTGGATGAAGGGATTCAGCTTCAGGTTGAACTGGCGGATGAATTCACGGACAAGCCTGGAAAAAGGGCAGAGAGCCAACAACCAACCTGTTGCAAAAACATATTATAGGTTTCTCTGCATGTAGGTCTGCAGAAAAATTTTTTCATAGGAAAGTATTTTTTACTGTTTTTTTACTTTGTAGAAGTTTCTATAAACAAAATCTTTAAGTTGTGTTTCAAAGACATTTAGATTTCTTTGCCTATCTCCTAATATAAAAAATAGAAGTTTTCTTTCAACCTATGAAGTGAAAAATTATTATCTCTAATTGTATAAGCTATTCTAAAATTTCCTTGGACGGAGCTGGAGGCAAGACCTTCAAACACTCCAAACTAAGCAAATAACGACCCAAATTCTTTGTATTATGAAGTCATGTTAATAAATCATATTTAGCCTTCTAATATAAGTCTTTTGTTAATGAACAAACCACAAAAATACCAACGTGCCAGCTCTGCCTCCAAAGCGTTTTGTCCCCTCAGCATGGAGGTGTGGTAATTTCCTACTGGGTGTCTGGACTTTCCTAGCTGTAAACTTGCTAAGGTTTCCTTATTCCCAAGGGAAAACTTCTCTGTTTCCCAGCGGGGATTTTATAAACAATATATGTAAAATACATTTCTCTCTCAGAACAGCACCTGGTGTTTTTCTGCCCTGTGCCACAACACGGGAGGTATGGATTCCTTTTCTCTTAACCAATGGTAACAGAGAAATCTCTTTGTTACCAACCAATCAATGTCAGCACTAGCGGAGTACAAAGGTATAAAAGTGTGTTCCATTTGTATTAATAAATCTTTTTAGCCCCCTGATTCTAACCTTCTGGACTCTGCATGTCCCTGTTTGTGGGCAGCAGCGACACGGATGCTGAGCCCCGGGGATTGGGCTGGGCCCTCACCTGGCCACGGGGGTGGACATGGCCTCACCTGTGCTTGCCCGGCAGGCGCATGGGTCCCAGCTCCACGTACCAGTCCTGTCCCTCGGGCCGGTACGTCTGGATCCTCCCCCCGACCCTGCTGCTCCTTTCCAGAATGGTAACCTAAAAAAACCGGGTGGAGATTGGAAGTGTTTGGGAAACGGCTTGTTTGAAAGGAAACACCCCCAAAACAAGGTGCAGAGGGTAGGACAGATCCCCTTCAGATGGCAACTGAAGCACCTGTAGATCCAAACCCCTCTCTGCTGGCCAAGTCGCCTCTGCCCATGGGGAAGTCTCTCATTTCCCAACTCCTGGGTTGCGTTTGGACACCAGCTCTGGTGAGAAGGTTCTTGTGGTGGTTCAGGATCAAACAGGGCTTTGAAAGTAGCACCAATCTCCGTGCCTTGGAAACCCTCTTTGAGACTCACAGGCACCTCGGGATGGTTTGGAAAGCCCTGGAATTTCTGCTGCCCTAAAGACAGAACGCAAGGGGCTCGTTTGATTTGCAGGAACCGACGTCAGGGGAAATATTGGAGACAAATCTCCTTCCCTGCCTTCTCCCACCACTGTGGTTGACCCGCTGCATTTCCTCTTCCCTCACCAGCCTGGAAGATGTTTAGAGGAGGGAAACAAGCCCGGGAGAGCCTTGTGGAGTTCCC
Organism: Leptocoma aspasia; assembly: GCA_013399835.1. Classification (NCBI taxonomy): domain Eukaryota; kingdom Metazoa; phylum Chordata; class Aves; order Passeriformes; family Nectariniidae; genus Leptocoma; species Leptocoma aspasia. The sequence continues at coordinate 33,856 of VXAX01007114.1, read as the reverse complement.
ACCTTGTGCCCAGCATCCTGGAGCAGCTTGGCTGCCGTCAGCCCGCCGATCCCTGCGCCCACCACGACCACGTGGGCTGGGTGAGCCGCGGGCTCCAGCCCATCCTGGACAATCTCCAGCAGCTCCTCGTAGTCCTTGTCATGGAGACAATACTCGGGGAAGCAGGGGAACCGCTTGGCGCTCAGGAGACCCGCGAGCAGGAGGATTTGGAAGAGGGCTGGGGAGGAAAGAAGAGAAGGGAATAAGGTGGTGTTGGCACTCAAGGTCATTCCTGATGGCACAGGCTGGCTCCAAGGACGTTGGTATCCAAGACCTGAAAAGAGGAACTGGGGTGGTTGTGAAATCCCTGGCACCAGCAGGTCCATCATGGAAGGTGTCAAGAGATGCCAGTGGCCATGATCCATGTTTTTTTAAGAGAAATCAACCCATAAATGATTTTTTTAATTCTCCATATTCATGTTCTGCTTGTACAGCTGCTGCGGTGAGTTCCCAAAATGACTTTGACCTTCTTAGAATAAGCTCCAAAGCTCCCAAGAACAGTAATTAGTGTCACTCATGTGCAAAGAATCGAGGCACCTCGTTGTCCTCAGTGGCCTTTCCCATACCTGGGTAATTCGGGGAGTTTTTATGTGAAGGGTGGAGGGAAAAGACAGGATTGGGCAGATGGATCTGATGATCTCAGATGCACAGACAGGAGAGATGGAGGTAAAATTTCATGAACAGACAGATGAATTAGAGGGATGAAGAGAGATGGGATTTATCTTCTTTAAAATTCTGAAATTAAAAATTTTCTACTTAATTTTAGAGAAGAGAATTTTACCCTCCTCTAAAATTCCCTCCTTTAAAATCCCCTCCTTTTAAAAATTCCTCCTAATTTAAAATCCTCTCCTTTAAAATTATTGTGTCTTTGAGATGTCCACAGGGAACAGCAAACAGACCCAAAATGACCATTTCCACCAGAACAGACACAACGTTATTTAACATTTTCACAGTAAAAGAAAATATGGGCTGAGAACCACATTCTGTCCCATGCTATCGCCCCCCCACCTGGGATTTTCCTAGTTTTGGTTTCTGTTTTTCAAAATAACTAAAGAGCAACTTTCATTTTCTTTTCCTTCTCCTGAGTGCTGCCGATTCTCTTCCAGGGAAAAACAAAAATCTTTGGAAACCCTACTTTGGGTAATTCTCACTGCTTGAAAATCCCTGGGAATTGTGTTGGTTTTTTTTTTTTCTGGAGCAGCCCCAGATCTGCAGCAGATCTGGGGTGGATCTGCCAGGAATCCACCTCGGAGCCTTCATCATCCAACACCCGGGGCAGGTGTTTGAACAGCCCCTCGAGCTGATCCAGACACCAACCACGAGTGTAAAAAATATTTAGGAAGAATCTGCTCCAATTGTCCTGTTAACAGCGCGATAAGGCTGGATTGACCTGCCCTGATCACAGAATCATCACGGTTGGGTTGGAAAACACCTACGGACCATTTGGGAGGTCCTGTTTGGAGACCAGAACCAACACCTTGGGACCAGCTCTCGGAGGTGTCGGCTGGATCTCCACCTTCCATCAGGTGTTTTTTGGGAAGATGTGGAGAAACCACCAACTTGGAGGATGGAGGCATTCTGTGGGATGGCCCTCAGAGACTCCAAGCTCGTGCCCATGTTTCCTGAAAAACCAGGATCACCCCACGCCCCAGTTCTGAAGGGAGGTCTCCCCCTGCCCACGGTGTCCGGAGCTCCAGGTGACCATGGAAAAGTCCAGCTGGAAAAAGGGAGGTTTGTGGCTGCGCTCTTGGGAGGTGGCAAAGAGATGGAACCAGATGGAACCAAAACACCAAACCCAGACACCAAAGATGAAAGAAAACCAAGAAAAAACCCACTGAGGGCTCAGGATGGACAGGAGGAGTCACTCACCAGTCCCAGTCATCGCTCCAGGAGGAAGCTGAATCCTCTGCTGAGATTGGAATTCATTTTATACCCTGGCTTAAGGGGGAAAAAAAAAAAAGAGCAATCTGGTTCTTCCAAAAAAACCTCTGCCAATCAGTGCAAGCCGGAAGGGTGTGAAGTGGGATTTGTCATTCAAAGGGGAACCAGCAACTGAGCAGCAAATCCTCTGCTGGTTTGTTTTTTTCCCCCCTTTACTCACCGGAGTAAAGCCACTGGTCCACTGCACATCTTGGGATGTCACTGACACTGTGACCGCACCCTGCTCCACCAGAGGCAGCAATTTCCCAGAAGGGAACAGTCAGCTTTGGGGTTTTTTCCTGGTGTTGCACAAAGCTTGCTGAAATCTGAATAACCACCATGGGGATCCTTCTGAACCCTGGGGAGACCTTGAGCTGGCGTTCAAAATATAATTTCAGGGATGAAAAATGAGCATTTCCAGGGAAAATTAATCTACTGGATGCTCTTGGGTGTTGACAATTTTGGCTTGATCTTGCCTCCATTAGAACAGAGGGGATGAAGAATTGTTTGGGTGGGAGGGAGATCTTAAAGATCATCCAGAACTTCATTGAAATGGCAAAAACTGGGTATTTTTCTAGGTATGAGACCAGTATTTTTCCAGAATGGAGACCTTGGACTTCCCAAAGCACCATCTTTGGGAAAACTCATCTGAGGAACCATCTCTTCATTCTTGGACCGAGAACTCCTGCTCAGAGCCAACACCCTCACTAGGCTTTATCCTGTTCAACCACCACAAAACTGTGGGGTTTCACTAAATACGACCATAAAACACCTCAGGATGGAGGAACATCCAGTCCAACAAAATTTAGGTTGAATTTTGGAGATTCACGTCTTCGCAGATTGCATTTATGGGATCTTCTGGTTTAGCTGGAATTGTGACGTGTGGTGCTGTGTTCAAGGGATCTCCTCGGGAGAAGCCAGGGTGTGGGTTTTGGTGGAGCGTGGGGGTTTTTTTGTGTTTCCTGCAGGACTCCCAGTACCACATTCCTGGCTGTGCTGGTTTGAAGGCAAACCAGAGGGGGAAATCAACCCCACACAAACACCTTGTGAGAGAATTTAACAGAAATATTACAATAAATGCAGCAAATACAGAAAATTGGCTTAAAACCACAAAGTCAAGAGTACAGCCTGGCCCCTTTGAGTCAGGGTGGTGGCCACAGTCTGATTAAGCAGCAGTTTCAGTGCTGTTGAAGTGATGGTTGCACTCTTAACTGGTGGCCCTGTGGAACTTCTGGCCCTCCTCTGGATCCATCCAGTGCTGGTGGTGCTGTCCCAAGCAATAAGACCTCCAGATTATATGTGTTTGGGTTCAGGGGGTACATCCCCCAGGGCGGGGAGTTTCTCAATGGAATGATGCAATCCTGTGAGTCACTGGGTGTTTTGGGGGCCCTTGATGGTTCTTGCAGCTGTGAGCTCATGGTGGCAGGGACAACTCCTTCCAAATGGGTGTCACTGTGCTGTCTTGGTTAAACACCTTCAGAAAGTTTCCTTCTAAGAAAAACTGAAGGAATTAAGGTTTTTCTTGATTTTTTTTTGTCTTGGAGCATGTCTCCATTTAAGAAAACCCACCAGTAGGATTAGAAAAATGTAAAAGCATCATTTTTTTGGGAAAAAAACCCCTTGGTTTGGGTCTGGTTTTATGCTTTATGATTTGTGGTTCATTGGTTGCTCTCCCGTGGGGTGTCAACGCTGAACTTCCAAAACCACACATTTTCTCCATCTGGAAAAAGAAATCCTTGAGGGATTTGGGAATTGCAGAATGAGACTGGCACGGATGCACCTTCAAAGGAACAGCAGAGAGTTTGGAGTGAAGGCAGCTGCTTTCACATTGTCCTGATAAGACCTGGATTAATGCGAGTCCCAACAAGTTCCTTTGGGATCAGCCTCAGTGATGAGGACTTATTTTCTGGGCATCAGCAATCCACCAGTTGCAAAAGTTGTCCCTCCCATCCGCTGAGTCCCTGAAGGTTACGGGAAGGTGAATTGCTGCCTGACACCAGTTGCATCACGAGGCAGGGTGGGAGAAGGGACGGTGATTTCTTTCCAGATTGCTCTTTTCTGGTTTTAAGGTTGATTTCTTTCCAAATTGCTGTTTTCTGGTTTTAAGGTTGCCTTTTCTTAATGGGGAAAAACACTGGGATTTCATTCCAGGTGTTGTGTGGGGCATCGTGTGTGTGTTGGAAAGCACTTGGAACGGAGGAGGGTGTCCACCTGGGAGCACTTCCCTGTGGAGACGAAAAAGGACTGCTTATGCAAAGCACAGGGAAGGAAAAAACCCCGTGTGGATTTATTAATGAGGTAATTAGCCTTAATGAGCCTCTGGGCCGGCAGGCACAGGTTGCAGAGGTGTGGGCAGGTCCTGTTGAGGAAAGATGCCCTTTCAAAGGATTTTCTTGTCCTTCACTTCCTGCTTGCCCAGAGGATTCCCAGGATACACCTGCTGCATGTACTTGTGCAACTCCAAGGCAAAAACTTTTGGGATTGGGGGGATAATTCAAGAAATGAATGCGCCAGGGAGGAGTTTCTTGGATGAAACTGTCCAGAATTGGGGTTCTCCTCAAGGGAAGGATGTGGAGCTGGTGGAGGAAGCCCATTATATTAAAAAATGAGTTTTAAAGAAAAATGTGAGACAGAAGTGAGATATGAACCCACACCTCCACTTGGAGACCAGAATTCACACAGGAGGGATAGCAGGGCTTTGAGTCTGGTGCCTTAGGCCACTCAGACATCCTGACACTGCCAGGCACCTTTTTCACCCTCCTCATCCTCAAGGATCCATCTTCCCAGCACTGGGGTTTTCCTGCTTCCTTTGCAGTGCCCCCCATTCCCAATTTTATTTAGTTTTCCCAGCAATAAACCTCTTCCCAAGCTGTTTTCTACTCCAAAGTGGTGTGGGGTGATGGGAAGAGCAAGTCTGGAGCTGCTGGCCCCTGCAATTGCTCCCTGGTGGCTGCTGGAGCTCTTTGGGAGCCCTGAGGATCTGGGGGTTCTTCCTGCCCCAGCCTGGGGGTTTAGGGGTATTTATCCCACCACTTTTATTCGTGGGGTTTTATAAGCAGCTCACCTGGAGTTTTGAGGGGAGAAAAACCCATGTATTTTCACTAGGAAAACACCATCAGGGCTACTTTTCCAGGTGGAAAACATCAATTTCTTCCTGCCTGCTGCTGATTGGGAACCAGCAGTGTCCCCTCTCTCCCCTGGCGGGGATCCCAGCGAAACCCTTCCACATTCCCGACACTCGACCCACCCTGGCGGAGCTTCCAGCAGGGTCCTCAGACCCTCTGGGTACCGCCTGGGGACAACGCGGGTGACAGAGCAGGAGCAAGGAGCGGGGGTGGGCAGCGGTCCCGCGTGTCCCCGCGGTTCCAAAGGGTCTGCGGGAGGTTTGGGGACGGCTCTGGGATTGGGTTACCTCTAGAGGGCTCCGGCTGAGCGGAGCTGCTGCCTGGCCTCTCCTCTCTCTCTCCCGGATACCGCCTTGGGCTTCCGGAGCGGAGCCGTGCTCGCCATCGCCTCCATTGTGTCCTGCTGGGGGAGGCTTTGTGGTCCTGGGCGTGCAAGGGGGGGTCTGGGCATCGCCCCCTCCCTGCAGCCTCGGCGTGGGAACGCAGGACGCTTCTCCGAAGGAAAAGCCCGGTGGAAGGCGGGGACGGCAGGTGACGGGGCCAAAGAGGAGCAGGGATGGGGTTGGGCTCCCGGCGGGGCTGGGGGGATGCTCCCGGCAGCAGCAGCTCCTTTGCGGAGAGGACAAGAGGATGGAGAGGGAGCCCTGGGCTCCGCGGGGATGGGGATGCTCCTGGGATGCAGCCGCCGGGGCCCCACCGCTGATTGCCGGTGGCGTGGGGAGTGGGGGAACCGGGGGGCGGAGGCTGCTGTGGGAGGGGGTCTGCCAGAAAGGCGGGGGGGAAAGCAGGGACCCTCCTGCCCCGCTGCTCCCGCGTTGCTCTGGGGATGGTTTGGATTAGTCCTGGATGGAGGGACTGTGAAAACCCGACATTCCTCGAAGTGACCACAGGAAAAGCATCACATCTCGAGCAGGAAGCGCTGTGGGGGGAATTCTTTGATTTCAAGGGACTTCTCCTCCCTGCAGGGGATTTTGGGGAGCCCCGAGGGAGGAATCTGCATTGTTCCGGTGCTCCCTCCTGCCATGGAGCCGTGGGTGATGCTGGATCCGCGGCAGAAGGCCCTGTACCTTGACGTGATGCATGAGAGCTACGAGACCCTCATGTCCCTGGGTAAGGACACTCCAAAAACCTCTTTTTCCTTGTTGTATATCCTCCTATCCTATCCTTGCTCCAAGCAAAGCAGTTTGGGAAGAGGGGCGGAGGGATCTGGGCAAGTTTCCAGGGGGATTTCCCAAAGCCTCAGCCCTCTCCTTAATTCTTTTTCTTCAGGAAAATGTTATTGATCTTTCTTAATTTAAATTGAAATTTCTGGCACTGGAGTGCCCTTAGCATCTCCACATTTCCATTTCAAACTGGGATCAGGTCCCTCTTGTATCTCTCTGCCTCCTCTCTGGGAGAACAAGATTTTTAAGGGGAATCCGGCTGTTGCTCCATTGTTTTAAATCCTACCCCTGCTCCAATCAGGGCCACGCCCTCCCCTTTTCCTCCTTCTGTTTCCCAGAGGCTCAGAGGATGGGGAGTAAAAAAGTGAAATTTTTAAAGGAGATTCCTGTTGCTACTCCATGTTGTTTTAAATCCTCTTCACGCTTTCACCTTCTCCTGCTTCTCCCCTTTCCCAGCAGCTCAGGGGCTGGTGAGTGAAAAAGCAGTGGAGAACGGAGCATCGGAGAGCAGCGCAGGGCTCGGCCCGCACTCATCCCACAGCCTGGAGCGGGAGAAGCCCCTGGGCTCCAACAGGCGCAAAGCGAAGCACCCAGACAAAGCCGTGCCCCCTGGGACCCCAAAATCCACCGTGCTCCCCAAACTCGGCTGTGCCAAACCCCTGCGTGGAAAAGGAGCAGCCCGGGAGCGGCCGTTCGGCTGTGCCGACTGTGGGAAGAGCTTCCCGTGGGCATCGCACCTGGAGCGGCACCGGCGTGTCCACACGGGCGAGCGGCCCTTCGGCTGCCCCGAGTGCGGTGAGACCTACAGCCAGAGCTCGCACCTGCTGCAGCACCGCCGCACCCACGCCAGCAACCGCCCGCACAAGTGCAGCGACTGCGGGAAGCGCTTCGCCGTCGCGGCCGAGCTGGCGGCCCACGGCCGTGGCCACGCCGCCGACAAACCTCACAAGTGCGGGGACTGCGGGAAGGGCTTTGTGTGGGCATCGCACCTGGAGCGGCACCGCCGCGTCCACACCGGCGAGAAGCCCTTCGAGTGCGCCGAGTGCGGCGAGGCTTTTAGCCAGGGCTCGCACCTCGCCAAGCACCGCCGCAGCCACACGGGCGAGCGGCCACACCGCTGCCCGGCCTGCGGGAAGACCTTCTGCCAGAGCTCCGACCTGGCGCGGCACCGCCGCACGCACCTGGGCAGGAAGCCCCTGCGCTGCGGGGACTGTGGGAAGCTGTTCCGGGCGGGACCAGCGCTGGCGCGGCACCAGCGGTGCCATCGCCAGGAGCACTCACACCGCTGCACCGACTGTGGGAAGGGCTTTGTGTGGGCATCCCACCTGGAGCGGCACCGCCGCGTCCACACGGGTGAGCGGCCCTTCCCCTGCAGCAGCTGCGGCGAGCGCTTCACCCAGAAGGTTCACCTGCTGCAGCACCGCAAGACCCACTCGCCAGAGAGGCCCTACAAGTGCGGCGATTGCGGAAAGCGCTTTGGGGAAGCCCCCCCGTTCCTGGTGCACCAGCGTGGCCATGCCGTGCACAAGAGCTACACCTGCGGCGACTGCGGGAAGGGCTTTGCCTGGGCGTCCCACCTGGAGCGGCACCGCCGTGTTCACACCGGCGAGAAGCCCTTCAAGTGCCCTGAGTGTGGCGAGGCTTTCAGCCAGGGCTCGCACCTCACCAAGCACCGCCGTAGCCACCTCCCCAAGGCTGGGGGACCGTCGCCCTTTGCCAGGACACGGCTCGTTGGGGACATGCCTGGAGCTCACAGCAGTGAGGACCCCTAAGGACTAAGAGCCCCCTCGGTGTGATGGATGCGGAGAGACAACAGAGGGAAAACTTATCTTGGGGACAAGCCAAAGGATGCCAAGTGACACTTGAAGGGCACTGGGGTGGGTGACGGGGTGCCTATTCCCAAAGGAAACAGCGCTTGGCTCCGTCAGGGAAGGGTGGGGGAACCAGGGCTGGCTCTGATGTGAAAATCCAGTGGTATTGTGCCCACTTTGTGCTGCCAGCGGGTGGGATAAGGGGATGGAGGGGGCAAGATGCTCAGGGTGAGCAGGAGCTGCTGGCACAGGGCAGGAATAAACTGGGAGTCCCGCACCTCATGGACACCTGTGTCTCTTTGTGCTCCGACCCTGTGCTCTGATGCTTTCCCTGCTCCAGGCAGGAAACCCCATGAGCATCTTCTTCTTCCCCAGAGACAAAACCACGCGGACACACATGGAGGAGTTTTGCTTTTTGGCCCAACTACCTTCTACTTTATTAACTGTGACTCCAAGCCCAGGAAACCTGGCCTGGCTTCTCCAGGGTTCCCACCTTAATGCATCCCAACCTGTCCTTTGTACACCCCCAGCAGAACATGAGGAGGTCTCAGCAGTACTGGTGATGGGTGCAGGTCCCCAGGGCTCTTTTCCAAGCTGTTTGGCCCTAAAAATCCCCAAGGAGGTTCCCTCTGTGTTTTCACCCTGCCATGCATCCAAGTTGTGTCCCCGCCTTTTACTCCCCTACTAGTAGGACAGAGGATGAGGAGGGTTATAGGGAAAAGTGTCTCCCTACCACTCCAAATTATATCCACCTCTCCCCAAATCCACCCTCAGCCTCCCCCATCCCTCCTCTCCCTGTTGCCCCCCAAAACTCTTCTGGCAGGCATGGCTGCCCCTCCCTGCGCCCCCTTCCCACTGTTTCAGCCCACATCCCCACCCTGACCCTCATTCCATAGTATCCTGGGCCCCCCAAGCCCTTCCCCATCCTGGGGCAGGAGCACAGACCACCCTCCCACCTTGGCCATGGGGTGTCCCCAGAAGTGAAGGGGGACTCTGAGCACCCCAGCACCCCCTCAGGAGCTGGGAGGAGGAAGGGACACCCAGGGCTCTGGTGGGGCTGCAGCATCACTTTGCAGGGTATCCCCCTCCCCAGGCTTCCACGCCCCAGTGAGGGCCAGGAGAGCTTTGGCCACCAAGCCCCTGGGCACTGCAGAGGAGGAAGGCATGGGATGCTTCTGCAAAGCAGAGCTGGGCTCCTCAGGCCAGAGCTCAGGACATGTGGCCATTCCCCCTCGTTGTTCACCCTCCCACCACGCGGGTGGCAGCAGGGACAGGGGACTGCGGGTGCCGGCACTGTGCAGGCGCTGATGGGCCGCCAGGGCCGTGCTGAGGCTGAAGGCTTTGCCGCAGTCGGGGCACACGTGGCGCTTCTCGGGGCCACGCTGGGCGTGGGTGCGTTGGTGCCGGTTGCGGTGGGAGCTGCGGCCGAAGCGCTTCCCGCAGTGGGCGCAGGAGAAGCGCTTCTCCCCAGTGTGCATGAGCCGGTGCCGGTCGTAGTGGGAGCTCCAGGAGAAGCCCTTCCCACAGAGCCCGCACTGGTACGGCTTCTCGCCGCGGTGCAGCCACCGGTGCCGCTCCAGCCCAGCCAGCGAGCTGAAGCCCTTCCCACACTCGGGGCAGGCGTGGGGTCGGCCGGGCTGGGCGCCGTGTGTGCGCAGGTGTGCCAGCAGCGTGGAGCTGACAGCGAAGCTCTTGCCGCAGTCGCCGCAGCGGAAGGGCCGCTCACCCGTGTGCACTCGCCGGTGCCGCTCCAGGTGGGAGCTCACGGCGAAGCCGCGCCCGCACTCCCCACAGCGGAACGGCTTCTCCCCGGTGTGCACGCGGCGGTGCCGCTCCAAGTGTGACGCCCACCCGAAGCTCTTCCCGCACGCCCCGCACGGGTACGGTTTGGCCGCTTCCTCTGCAGCCGGCGTGGCATTGTCAGTGTCGTTGGGTGGCCGCGCACGGCCGCGCCGGTGCTTGGCCAGGGCTGTGCTGCAGCGGAAGCGGCGCGGGCAGTCCGGGCAGGGGTGCAGTCGCTCAGAGCTGTGCACGTGTTGGTGCTTGAGCAGGCCCGAGCTGCGGCTGAAGTGCCTCCCACACTGCTCGCAGCAGTGGGGCTGTGGTGCGGGGTCAGCACCGGCCAGCGGGGTCTGCGTGCCCTTGTGCTTGAAGCGCTGCGGGTCTGTCTTATGGTTGAGGCTCTTCCCGCAGTCGGCACATTTCCGCGGGGCCGGCGGTGGCTCCTCTTCTGCCTCCACACCCTCCTCATCCCCGGCGGCCATGGTGGTGACGTGGGTGCGCATATGGCGATCGAGGTGGGAGCTCCAGGCGAAGGCTCGCCCACACTCGGTGCACTGGAAGGGCTTCTCGCCAGTGTGGATGCGGCGGTGCCGCTCCAGGTGGGAGCTCCAGGCGAAGGCCTTACCGCAGACACCGCACTCAAAGGGCTTCCCGCCCAGGTGGCTCTTCTGGTGCCGGGCCAGCGCCGCGGCGTCGGCGAAGCCGCGGCCGCACTGCGGGCAGCGGTCGGGCCGGGCGGCGGCGGGCGCGTGCGTGCGCCGGTGCGTGAGCAGCGAGGAGCTGACGCTGAAGCGGCGCCCGCACTCGGGGCAGCCGTAGGGCCGCTCGCCCGTGTGCACGCGCCGGTGGATGGTGAGGTCGGAGCGCTGGATGAAGCCCTTCCCGCAGTCGGGACACACGTGTGGGCGGTCGCCGCTGTGGATTTTCTGGTGCTTCACTAGGGCTGATTTGTGGCTGAAGGTCTTTCCACACTCGCTGCAGGTGTTGGCGGCGCGGTTCTCGCTCCGGCTCACAGGGAGCTGAGGGTGCTCCTTGTCCCTGTCGGGCTTTTCCTCAGTGGGTTCTTCCTGAGGCGCTTCCTGCCCTGCTCCTGCTCCATGCTCTGTAGGCAGAGACAGCCAGACACGAAGGAAAACCGAGAAATAAAGTCCTTAATGAATGTGCTGGGTTGGAAACATTCCTTTATTTGACATTCCTTTGTTCAATGCTGAAGGTACTTTGGGATCACTCCAGCAAAAGTATTAAAAGTTTGAACTATTTAGATATTTTAGCAGAAAAAGGAATTAGCACTCATTGCCTCACAAGGTATGTAATTATCTTCATTAATTAACATTCTGTCTCCTACTGCTTATTGATTCCTCCCTTCTCACACTGATTATCCACATTTTCTGCCTTTTTATTACCTTTTTTCCTGGAATGGGCACCTGTGGTTTATGTGAGGTGTCTCTGTACTCTATAAATTCTGCATTCCTGGTGTTCAGTTCTCAACGGTAAATTTCTCTCCCAGGTTTTGTTAAGTTCCTCCTCTNCGCAGTCGGCACATTTCCGCGGGGCCGGCGGTGGCTCCTCTTCTGCCTCCACACCCTCCTCATCCCCGGCGGCCATGGTGGTGACGTGGGTGCGCATATGGCGATCGAGGTGGGAGCTCCAGGCGAAGGCTCGCCCACACTCGGTGCACTGGAAGGGCTTCTCGCCAGTGTGGATGCGGCGGTGCCGCTCCAGGTGGGAGCTCCAGGCGAAGGCCTTACCGCAGACACCGCACTCAAAGGGCTTCCCGCCCAGGTGGCTCTTCTGGTGCCGGGCCAGCGCCGCGGCGTCGGCGAAGCCGCGGCCGCACTGCGGGCAGCGGTCGGGCCGGGCGGCGGCGGGCGCGTGCGTGCGCCGGTGCGTGAGCAGCGAGGAGCTGACGCTGAAGCGGCGCCCGCACTCGGGGCAGCCGTAGGGCCGCTCGCCCGTGTGCACGCGCCGGTGGATGGTGAGGTCGGAGCGCTGGATGAAGCCCTTCCCGCAGTCGGGACACACGTGTGGGCGGTCGCCGCTGTGGATTTTCTGGTGCTTCACTAGGGCTGATTTGTGGCTGAAGGTCTTTCCACACTCGCTGCAGGTGTTGGCGGCGCGGTTCTCGCTCCGGCTCACAGGGAGCTGAGGGTGCTCCTTGTCCCTGTCGGGCTTTTCCTCAGTGGGTTCTTCCTGAGGCGCTTCCTGCCCTGCTCCTGCTCCATGCTCTGTAGGCAGAGACAGCCAGACACGAAGGAAAACCGAGAAATAAAGTCCTTAATGAATGTGCTGGGTTGGAAACATTCCTTTATTTGACATTCCTTTGTTCAATGCTGAAGGTACTTTGGGATCACTCCAGCAAAAGTATTAAAAGTTTGAACTATTTAGATATTTTAGCAGAAAAAGGAATTAGCACTCATTGCCTCACAAGGTATGTAATTATCTTCATTAATTAACATTCTGTCTCCTACTGCTTATTGATTCCTCCCTTCTCACACTGATTATCCACATTTTCTGCCTTTTTATTACCTTTTTTCCTGGAATGGGCACCTGTGGTTTATGTGAGGTGTCTCTGTACTCTATAAATTCTGCATTCCTGGTGTTCAGTTCTCAACGGTAAATTTCTCTCCCAGGTTTTGTTAAGTTCCTCCTCTAGGTCTGAGAGCAGTGTCCTAAACTTTTAATCTGTTTTTCTAGCCCAGAGTTGGCCCATCATCCATTACCTATTTCATGGAGTAAATCCCTTCTCAACATTTTTCCTCACTGCTCCACAGGCTCCTTTTTCAACAGATACAACTTGTTGGGTAATTCCAGGGCTGGGAACACAGGAAGGTGGTGGGAAAAGGAAAGCAAAGGGGGAACCCTTCTCCTTTTTATTCCACCTGTTTTAGGGAGGGATGGGCAGCAGAAAAACCCCTCCTGCACATGCAGGAGCAGGACTGGAGCCTCACCTGCAGCCAGGGTATCCCGGGATATGTGGAGATCCAGGGCTGTTGCTTCCTCCCCGTGGTCCAGGCGGGACAGCAGGTCAGGCTTGGAAATGGGGAATTCTGAAAAACAGAATTTGTCATGCCTAGAGCTTGAGTTTGTGGGGAAAACCAGAGTTTTCTCAACTGTAAGGAAGAGGGTTTAGTGCTTTCCTCCACAAAAAAATAATGGAAAAGTTGATTCCCACTGCTCCCCCTGCCTTTCCTCATCTTCCTTTTGGGGAAGTGGGTGGGTAAGGATTCCAATCATTCACTTATTATTATTCTTGGAGGACAGGTTGGGAAAAGGGGGGTTTGCAGGTGCTGCCCTGCCCTGCAACCCTTGCATCCCACCAAGGTGAATCATCCATTCCACCCCCAAATTTTCCTCCGGGAAGGGGAGGGCTCCTCACCCAGCGCCATCAGTGTCTCGTAGCTCTCCTGCATCACGTCGCGATACAGACCTCTCTGTCGCGGGTCCAGTGCCACGTAGGGCTCCATGGCTGGGCTCTGGGAACCCAGAAGAGAGGATCAGGCACTGAAAATTTAATGGGTAATTATTCCCTAATAAGCCAATGGCAAGGCCAAGCTGGATCACGGTGTGGGACAGGTGGTGAACAACCTGTCCATCCTTCTGCCCCACAGTCCTGCAGGAAATTCCCACCTTTTTGCCCCTACTGCCTCAGGAATTTTCCTTTTTTCCAGAAATTAATAGGCAGGAAGAAGCAGAAAGGGAAAACAGAAATGCAAAGATTCCTTAAAAAGGAATAAATAAAGGAGTAAGAAAAGGCATAAAACATCTCCCAGGAGGAACAAGTTTCTGTCATCTGCAGACAAGGCTCTGCTGAGAGATCTGGACCCTAAAATTCATTTTCACCCAAATTTTACCCACACAGCTCATTCCCAATGCACCAAACCCTGGGTGCTCATCCCCAGAGTCTAAGAATCTCTTTCCAGAGAATCCAGTCACAAATTTTCCAGATCATCCCCAAACCCCCTCAGCAATTGCTCTTCCTGCCCAAAAAGGATAAATCACCCCATTATTTCCCCATTATCCTCTGAGCCTTAGGGGAAAAACTGGAGTTTTTCCAGCTGTAGGAAGAGCGTTTGATGCTTTCCTTTACAAAAGTCATAGAAAAGCAGATTCCCATTGCTCCCCTCACCCTTCCTCATCCTCCTCAGGAAGCAGCAGGTATGCAAGGATCCCAATTATTAATTTCATTTTTATTCATTTATTATTATTTCTGGAGGACACGTTGGAAAAGGGTGGATTTGCAGGTTCTGAGTAACTTACTGATGGCAGGAATAAACGGCCGATTTTCAGCACGGATCCCTCCTGCTATTTTTCTCTTTATTTTTATGTGTTTTGGAGCCCCACCAGCATCTCATGTCACTTCATTTATTCCTCGGTGTTTTGCCATCCTGCTAAAATAAACGGAAATAAAGGGGTCGACACATCCGAAGAGAACCCCCTGAGGGGGAAGGACAACGGGGTGGATTTTGGGGTGGGGGAGTGTTGGGATTTTTTTATCATTTTCCCCCTTCCCTGGGACTGGAGGGAGGAAAATCCAGGACCCTGAGGGGAGGATGGAGGACGGAAGGACGGGGATGGGGAAAAACAAGCCGTTTTTCTGCCTTTTTTTCCACATCCCAACCCGAATCTCCCCGTTACCTGCAGGTCCGGCTCGGGAGGTGCTGTCGGCAAAGCCCCTCCTACCCCCCCGGCCCCTTTATTTTTCCCAAAAAAGCCCCTTTTCTCCCCAAAATGTGGGGACGCGCACGTGGGGAGCGGATGAGCCCGGTCCCTCCGATATCCTAAGTGATAAGAGTTCAAAAAAAGGAAGGGAGGAAGAAAAGAAGGAAT
>VXAX01007112.1:0-19616 GCA_013399835.1 Leptocoma aspasia | reverse complement strand
ACCTCCACCTCCACCTTGCAGTGTGCCACCAAACCGCCACCGTCCTTCCCCTCCACTAGCAATACGTAATTTCTTATATCCTCGAAGTCCAGCGCTTGCTGCAGCGTGATTATTCCTCGCTCGGCATCCACTGTAAACATCTGAAGCACCTTGGTTGGCATCTTGCCGAAGCCGTAGGTGATGCGGGCATTGGTGCCGGCATCGGCGTCTGAGGCCGACACGTTCAGCACCGTCGATCCCGGAGCCGTGTCCTCGGGCAGCGTCACGCGGTACCGGTCCTGCGCGAACACGGGTGGGTTGTCATTGGCGTCGGTGACGTTGATCCAGAGCTGGGCGGTGCCTGCCCGGGGAGGATCACCGCCATCTAGAGCCGTCAGCACTATCCGGAGATTCTGCTCGCTCTCCCGGTCTAGTGCACGTCGTAGAACCAGCTCTGCAAACTTGCTGCCGTCCTGGCTCTCCTTCACCTCCACTGCGAAATACCCGTTGGTCTCTAGCTCATAGCCTTGCAGTGAATTACTGCCCACGTCCGCGTCCTCGGCCACACCAACTGCAAATCGGGCACCGGGAGGAGTCAGCTCGTTGATCTCCAGCTGGAAACTGTCTTGCAAGAAGCGCGGTGTGTTGTCATTCACGTCTTGGATATCCACTTCAACGTGGAAAATGTTCAGCGGGTTGTGCACCAGCGCCNGCTGCTGCTGCAGGCGGTGCCGCTGCCGCTCTGGCCGGCGCCGGGCGAGCGAGCAGCCTGCGGGGGCAGGACGCTGCGGCGGCGGCGGCGGCGGCTCCAGCGCCGCTCGGCGGCGGCCAACAGCGACACCCGGAGGCGCCGCCGCGCCACTGCAGCCGCCGGATGGCCGCGCTCAGGGGGGCCCGGCTTTGGGCGGGGCTCAGGGGCTGCTCCGGGTCTCGGATTTCTTTCAGAGTGACATCAGCAAGGGCGGAAGAACTTGCTTAATTAATACGACTCCAAAGGAGTTGAAACAGCTGGGTGCCTTTAGGTCGTCTCCTTGATACGCAGTGAATAGTGAGAAGCAAATATTCATGTCAGAGTGATAAAGATTGTAATCAAGGTTCAGCCATAAGATAAAGAAATGATATTATAGTTCAAGATGTCTCTTAAGAGCTTTTTAGTACTCTGTTAGTTATCCTGAAGCCGTGTTTCTTTATCTGGGACAAATGAATCTGGTAAGTCTATCAGCCTAATTCAACGTTCATTGCATTATAATGTAAGTATAACATATATTGTTTTCTTTGTGATCCACAAATGTTCCTTAGTTTTTATGCCCTTACTCCAGGAGCTGGTAATGGGAAAGTACAAAGTCACGTCAAGACTCTCATAGATCTTCACCACCCTACCAAGATCCCTCTAGCTGGCATCTCTGCCCTCTCATACATCATGTCAGGTGGTTTCAGCTGCAAATTTGAGGGTGCACTCAATCCCATTGTCTATGAAAATATGAAATGGTATCGATCCCAGTACAGGCCACAGGTACACAACACCATACTGTCAGATTTTAGCCCTTCTCTGACCCAGAGATGGGGCAACTGAGAGGCGTTTCAAAAACCTTTTATTCCATTTTTCAGTCTCATATGAAGGCTGAGACAATACAGATGTTACAATTCACGCCATCACAATCTGAAGCCAACAATTTCCTAATTACAAAACACTATAAGCATTTCTTGGCCTATCAACTTTTTGCCACACCATGCTGTAGATGCCTTAAAGCCAATCATCTAAAACTACCCCTCGTGGGTGCTCTTACAATGCATCTTTCATAGTTTATTTCTCCAAAGTGTCTAGTCTTATTTGTAAGGCCATCTTATAAAGCTTTTTTCTAGCTCTTTTTTTCTCTAAAACTCAATTTTGTTTGTAACAATTTGTGCTTTGGATAGTGAATTGAACAAATTCTTGAATAATTTAACAATGTTTTGTTTCCTCTTGGACGTTAGGCCATTGACTATATATAATTCTGCCGAGGTGACCATGCAGCCAGTAGTTCACCCATCAAGCAGTCTCCAGTTGAGTGGCCACCAGGTTCTGGGAGACTGTGTAGGAAACACCCTACACATAGTCTCCCTCTGGCCCCTTCTCTGTTCATGGAAACCATGGCTGGTGGCCACTCTGCCCATTGAAGACTGCAGCAGAGGTCATGTTGTATTCTTTTGTTATGGACAGGAGTGCCTGGGTGACCACATACATGACTATGAAACCCTTCCTTTTTATAGCTGTAAATATCATGGGTGTGTATGTAACGGTACCTGCACTGGGAAAATTGGAACAGATGTCACCTTCCACATAAGACCGGACACCCTGATGCAGACCTCATGACAAGCAATGCAAATTTAGAAACACAGAGAAATGAGTAGATCAGGTATAACATTTCTTAGGCTCCACTTAATGAGCAGAAGCAGCCCAACTTGCATGGTACTCCATCAAGCACACACTTCTGTTAATTACGATATATAACAAGAAGGGAAAACGTCATCTGTTCTTCTATAGCTTCCCTGTGTTGTCTCCAAATCAAACTCACTGCTGTTGAGTTCACTTCTGGCAAAACTTGTCATGATGGGATAAAGCAATAAGATTAAACCAAAGAGGGTGGTTCATTTGGTTGCTCTCCAGCATTCTCATAAGAAACTGAAGGATTCTAAGGCACATAAAAGGTGAATGGCCAAGTAAAAGAGGAATGGTCATCCAGCATAAAATGACTCAACAAACCAATGTCTTAGAGGAATTCTTCTCCCCTCTTCTATCACACACACAGTTCCACGAAGATGCACCTTCTACAAAGGTCATGTTTACATCTATTCATCCAGACATTAAGAGAATTCAAAGATACCTTCGCATCTCCTGCCTTTCACACCTGCTGTAGCAAGAGGCACTAATGCAACACATTCCTAAAATGCTGCCAACCTACATACACAGGAAACAGAAAAGACTAAAAGTGGTGAGGGAGACTCAATGGAAAGTCTTCTTGCTCTTCACTGCATTGTTGAAATGCATCCCTGAGAGTACAGCCAAGGTTTTCATATCTCAACATAGAAATATGGCCCTCAAGTCTTACCCTGGAATACAGAGTAGGGGGTTCATTTTAGGAAATATTCATCACCTTTCAGAAAGTATTTTTCTTCTGTGTAGCTTGCTCACCTGCCACAAATATGAAGACATCAATTTAAAGATCTAATCACAGGCCTCCTTCTCAAGCTCAGTCTTTTGAGAAATTACAACAGTTTGTATTTTAACTTCTGCTTCATATTCCACACACACAAAATTCTGTTCTGGGTGGCTGAAGTAAGTATTTGCTGCAAAACAACAATCACAACTTCAAAAGCAAAAGCACTAGAAATGAGGAAGAGGACAATGCTCTTGCAAGAAACAAAGGCCTGAAAGGAAGTCTATTTACACTTATGAAGAAATTCTACATCACTACATCACTATATCACAAGAAAGTGCAGATGGATAATGGAGGTTTCACACAGGATTATTAAGTTATTCTATCCATGCATCATGGTTTTACATGCACAGTTATTATGAAAAAGCTTTATTGCTAGAGAACTGTCATTGCTTTTTAGGACAGAGAAATCAGAATCATAGCAGAAATGGCTCTAGTCTTGGCATCAGGCTTGAAATCAAACAATTTCTCAGCCAAAGCCACAATGATCCACCTATTTTCCTGGTTCAAAGGCAGCCTCTCAGCCTCCTTGCCCTGCATTTACAGTCTTTAGTTGGACCTTTGACGTATAACCACAAGCTTGTATATGTCAGACATGGGGAAAAGAGCATTTAATTCAGTCTCATTTTGAGGAAGCATAAATTTATCAAAGTGCTTAATATTTAGTGATGCCCACCTTCAAAGGATGGATGAGAATTTCTCTTCCATCCTGATAATTATAGGACTTTGGTCCTTGCAGGATTGCAAGTCATAATGAGGGCTAGCGTTACTCCTTAAAAAACAAAACAAAACAAAACAAAACACAAAAAACTCTTAAAAACCCACCCCCAAGATGTGTAACAAAGAAATCTTCTCTGTACCAACTACACAGCAGGCTCACACAGGACCTCACACCATAGACCCCAGACACTGGCATTTCTTTGGCTGTGAAAAAAAAAGGAAAAAGCCTGGAACCACAGATGTTGGCCTCATGTAAGAATTAGGACAAGCTGAACTTTTATACCTTCCATTTAGTCACTTCAAGCTATATCACAGTTAACTCCTCCAACTGCTCTGTCTTGACAGAGGGAGCTCTTCTCCCTGTCTAAGCATCACAAAACACAAAAGTTAAAATCGCAGATGGACATCAGTAAAAGAAAAATTTCACACACAGCTGCTCAGATCCCAACAATCACAACATGAATCCATGCATGAAGGCTATTCTGTTCATCCTAGTAATTTGAACCAATGTAAAATGTCTTAAAGGATGTAAGCAGTCAGCAGCTCAGTTAAAGACCCAGTTGTCAAAACACCATCTCAAACACAACACCATCCTTCTTCAGCACAGGGGCTCTTGGAAGGTGTGGAACTTTAGCACTCTTAATTTTAAATGTGCTGAACCCACAACTTGGCCATTTAAATCCACAACACGCAATATTTAAAAATCGGAAACCTTCAGACTCCTTGTCAGAAGGCCAGCAATAAAATCTGGGAATCAACAAAACACATGGCATGTCTCCCTCAGTATCTCCTCACTCAAAACACTCCAAATTCCCTCCTCAAACCCTTCACAGCTCACATGGTTATCATAGGTCTTCATAACTGGCAGAGAGACATCACCAAAAGAAATGTTCCACAAGCAATTTCTCCTTACTTATATTTGATTTCTCACTTGTACATGGGATAAGCAAGAACACTTTGTACAGTGACGTTTTAAGGAAACACTTCTGTGAAAGTCTTTCTCTTTCCAGCTGTAAACATGAAAGGCAAGTATAGGACAGCCAGGAAAATGCAACAGATCTGATCTTTCACATACTATCGGAGAGAAAGGACCACGTTCAGGCCACCAAAAGATCAAGGCAGGAAGTGAAAACCTGCAGAAAGAAAGGGATCCCAACACACTTTTCTAGATCACATAACTAAAAGTAGGTAATTCATTCAGATGTTTAGTACATAGTGAATACACATCTTGTTCTTCCCAAATTTCTATATGGTACTTGCCATAAGTACATGATTAAGCTATGAAGTTACAAAACTATACTGAAATGCAAGCACATACAAAGAATCTGGGATTTCCACAGATGCAAGCACACACAAAGAATCAGGGATTTCCACACACATGCAATAACATGTCTTCTAGCCAAATATCTGGGGAAGGGAAGCCTAACATTTCAGATAGGCACTGAACAAGGAAAGGAGAAAAATATTGCTTTATGTACTTTAACAGGCCTTCATGCACAATTCCTAAGACTTGCATTACTATGCTTTACAAAATCCCTGATGTTCCATGACCCTCATAATTTGCAACCACTTGACACCACAGGCCAGTCTCCCAGATAATTTCTCTTCAAAGTGCCACAAAATCTCACCACAAACTTCACGTAAATATTTTTGCATTTAGGAGAATATGTAAGTCTTGTCACTACAGTTCTGTAAAGAAACCTCAAATTTCTAAAATTATGAGAGCTGTGGACCTCAGGAGAGATTCCAGCAATGCATATCTCCCTACAATCCTCACCTCGCTACACCTCCTCTAGCTCCATGGATATATATCACGTCTCACCTGCCAACAGCTTTTGCTGAAACATGTATTTTAAATCAGGGGATATACTGTCCATTTTCACCGCTGCTTGATAAAAACACAGAGTCCCAAAAGAAGGAACCTCAAACCACAAACAGCGTCTCCGACCACCTTTTAAACCGAGCATTGCAACCACGTCCACTTCAGTGCAAAAAGAGGCATCGAAGTTCAGTGCATCACTGAACAACGCTTTGCCTTCCACGTCAGCAATTGCAGAAAACAGAACACAGGTGAGAAGAGCAGAAATGCAAGAGAGGGAAGCATCAGGAAACAAAATGGTACGGGGAACTCACCGGGAGAGCGGCGGGGTCCGCCGGTGGGCTGCGGGCAGGTTCCTCTCCCCCGAGCAGCGGCGCGGGCTCGTCGGGCAGCGGCCGGGCCGGGAGGGTGTCGCAGCAGCTGCCGCCCGAGAAGCGCAGCTGGCTCTTGCGCGAGTCGGCCGTGAGCGACACCTCGTGCGAGTAGGACTGCAGGAAGGCGCGCACGCCGTCGATGCCCACGAAATGCGACACGGGCACGCCGCGCAAGGCGCCGCTGTCGGGCGGCAGCAGGTGCTGGCGGCGCCAGCGGCGCAGGCGCAGGGCCAGCAGCAGCAGCAGGAAGGCGAGGAAGAGGCAGGACACGGCGGCCACGGCCAGCACGAGCCAGCGCGTCAGCCTGCCGGCCGGCTCGCCCGCCGCCGCCGCCTCGTCGGCCGCGCTGCCCAGCTCGGCCAGCAGCTCGGCCACGCTCTCGGCCAGCACCACGCTCAGCGTGGCCGTGGCCGACAGCGCCGGCCGCCCGTGGTCCTTCACCAGCACCACCAGGCTCTGGCGAGCCGCGTCGCGGGCCAGCGGGAAGCGCGCCGTGCGCACCTCGCCGCTGTGCAGCCCCACGCGGAACAGCCCCGGCTCCGTGGCCTTGGCCAGCTCGTACGACAGCCACGCGTTCTGACCCGCGTCCGCGTCCACCGCCACCACCTTGGCCACCAGCGCGCCGGGCTGCGACCCGCGCGGCGCCAGCTCCACGCCCGACCACGCCGCGCCCGAGCCCGCCGCTGCGGCCGGCGGCGGGTACAGCACCTGCGGCGCGTTGTCGTTCTCGTCCACGATCAGCAGCCGCACCGACACGTTGCTGCTCAGCGCCGGCGCGCCGCCGTCCTCCGCACGCACCCACAGCTCCAGCTCGCGCACCTCCTCGTAGTCCAAGGAGCGCAGCGCGTACAGCGCGCCCGTCTCCGCCTGCACCGACACGTACGACGACAGCGGCGCGCCCCGCACCCGCCCCTCCGACAGCCGGTAGCGCACGCGTGCGTTCTGCCCCCAGTCCGCGTCCGTCGCGCGCACCGTCAGCACCAGCGCGCCCGCCGCGTTGTTCTCCGCCAGCCGCGCGCTGTACCGCTCCTCCGCGAACACCGGCGCGTTGTCGTTCACGTCCAGCACCCGCAGCGCCAGCACCGCGCTGCTCTGCAGCGACGGCGACCCGCCGTCGGCCGCCCGCACCGTCACGTTGTACTCCGACACTTGCTCTCGGTCCAGCTCTCTCGCTGTCACCACGCTGTAGTAGCTGCCGTGGGAGCTCTGCAGCCGGAACGGGACATCCCCGTCGAGCGAGCAGCGCACCTCCCCGTTAGTCCCCGAATCTAGATCCTGGATATGCAGCAGGGCCACCACCGTCCCCGACGGGGAGTCTTCGGAAATCTCGCTCAGTGCTGATCGTACCGAAATCTCGGGCGCGTTGTCATTGACATCTGTCACTGTGATAATAACTTTCGCCGTGTCAAAAAGCTCTCCTCCGTCATGAGCCTGCACCTCCAGCTCGTGGGAAGAGATTTTTTCGAAGTCCAAATAATTTTTAACGGTTATTTTTCCTGACTCAGAGTCCAGGTGGAAAAGTTCCGACGCCCGGTCTGAAATTTTATGGAAGCTGTACTTCACCTGCCCGTTGAGCCCCTCGTCGGCGTCCGTAGCTGTGGCAGTGACGAGGACGGAGCCCACGGGCACGTCCTCGGCCACACGCACCGTGTACTCCGCCTGGCTGAACACGGGCGAGTTGTCGTTCGCGTCCAGCACCGTCACGCGGATCCGAGCCGTGCCCGTCCGTGCCGGATCGCCCCCGTCCATCGCCCTCAGCCCCAGTTCGTGAACCGCCGCCCCCTCCCGGTCCAGCGCCTTCGCCAGCACCAGCTCGGGACGCTGATCGCCGCCGGGGCCCGCCTGCACGGCCAGCGAGAAGTGCTCGTCGCCGCTCAGCTCGTAGCTCTGCAGGGAATTCCTGCCCCAATCTGTGTCTTGTCCTTCTCGGAGGGGAAACCGCGCCCCCGGGGTTGTCATCTCACTCATTCTAAGTTCAATTTCTGGCTCTCGGAAGCTCGGCGCGTTGTCGTTAATGTCTG
The DNA here is from genome assembly GCA_013399835.1 of Leptocoma aspasia. Classification (NCBI taxonomy): domain Eukaryota; kingdom Metazoa; phylum Chordata; class Aves; order Passeriformes; family Nectariniidae; genus Leptocoma; species Leptocoma aspasia. The sequence continues at coordinate 11,506 of VXAX01007112.1, read as the reverse complement.
TGATTTCCACTTCGATTTCATAGAACTTCATTTCGCCCTCCACTATCAGCTCACAGCGCAGCACACATTGCTGCACACTCTCGCACAGCTGCTCTCTGTCGATCCTCTCGGCCGTCACTAAATGTCCCGTCTTCCCGTGAAAAGCGAAATACTGCGTCCTACCCTTGGAGACAACGCGGACAGTATTATCGCGGATCTCCGGCAGCTGCAGCCCCAGGTCCTTGGCCACGTCTCCCACGAACGAGCCCTTTGGCATCTCCTCGGGCACCGAGTAGCGCAGCTGCCCCCACGCCGCCTCCCACGCTGCTAGCAGGACGGCCCAGAGCAGAGCTCGCTGCCGCCGGCCCCAGCGCCTCCCCGCCGCGCACATCTCCGCCGCGGCACCGCCGGCACCGCAACAACGTCGGGAGCTCTCCGCCGCCGCTCACCGCTCTGGCTCACGGTGTAGCTCTCGCGCTCTGCTCCCGGCCGCTGCTGCCAGGCTCTCCCGACCCCCTTCAACACGTCTCCACACCGCGGGGACGATCGCAGTCCGCTCCGCCGCCTACACACACACACCAGGAAAGCGAGAGAGCCGGGCCGCAGCGGGCGGGGCTGCAGCTCTCCGAGCTCCCTCTCCCTCCTCTCGGTCAGCAGCGGCGCCCGCAGCCTCCTCCCGGCACTGCTCTCAGTGAAATATAACGCAGTTATTTTAATACATCGTACGGAGTATTACGAGTCCTAGCACAGTAGTTCAAAAGCAGACCTTTCATCACAAATATTTGTAGAAGACATGGTTGAACGACCAGCGCAAGGGTAGCAAAAGAATACCGTGTCTGATATACAGCTGTTGGTTACTTCATCACTCTGTGCCGACTGTATCTACAACTACCCAGGAGGCAGGAAAGCTCCTGTAATAAACCTCTCAAATTTATACATAATTATATTACATGAAGTAATTTTATAATTCCAAGAAGAGGCTTTTCTTTTCTCAAAAATTAAGGTGTAAAGGGTTGACGCTCGTTAGCAAAACCTTGTTCTAATTATTCTATATGCATGTAGCTATGGAACATTTTAAACCAAATACTTTAAGGCAGCAGGAAAAGAGAAGTACAGCTGCACACCTTGAACTCTGGTGGCCCTTGATATATATGTCCGCATATACCTGATTCAAGTGCCTAAACTGCCATTTGGCGAATCTCCTCCACATTTAATATGTACCTTTGGATCTTAGAGCCTTATCCCTTTAAACAGATATATCTAACGAATACTGGGAAAGAAGAAAAAAAAATCAAGCAGCAAAGAGAACGAACCTACCAGAAAGGATGGAGAAAAGTTAGGAAAATTAAGTTGTCCCTCTACTGACAGCATTCCTGCCATTTCTGCAACAGCGTTCACTCAAATGATGAGTGATAGTCTCTTCTTTTACTCTGGATGGAGAACCTGTCACTTATCTATCCATGAAATACAGAAACTAGTCCTTTCGGAGTCCGAGACAGAAAAAGCGTTAACCAAGCGGTATGTGGCCAGCTTTAAACCAGGTCCCAGAATACAGTTTCAGGATAAACCGATCGTTACGGAAAAATCGGCAGCAGCTAGTATCTGCATTATTTCCCCCATTCCTTCATGAAGAACCGCGAATCTCCTGCACAGTTATGATTCCTCATCACAGTTACTAATTATTACTATTTTAGTCAGCACAAGAAATGCAAAAAAACCCTCCTGATGAATCTGAAGTTGTGAATACTGCAGAACCAACTGCTATGCCTAATTGACTGTTCTTAGGAAAAGAAATCACGTCGTTCTTTCATGCTTCCTCGTAGACACGGACCAGCCATTCCCACCTACACTACCGAGGAAAACCCAGGAAAAAGAGGGAAACGGTTCAGAAAGATTCAAAGAGAAAAGCAGGAAGTCTCGGCTCTACATACCTGAGGTGCGCCGGGGTCGGCCGGCGGCGCTCCGGTGACAGCGCTGCTGTTCGGGCTCGGCTTCTCGCAGGAATCCCCGCCCAGAAGCTCCTCCGCCGACAGGACGGGCACCGGCGGCGGCGGCGGCCAAGCGGCCTCGGGCACGGCGCGGCCCGGCGCCGCCACGCACAGGTTGTAGGAGTAGGGCAAGGTGCCCTCGCAGAAGTCGGCCGGGAAGGCGGCGCCGGCCACCGAGAAGCGCTGCGCGCCCAGGCAGCGCAGCACGGCGGGCGGCCCGGCCCGGCGCAGCCGCGCCAGCACGGCCAGCGCCACGCTCAGCACCAAGAGCGCCGACAGCAGCGCCAGCGCCAGCACCAGGTAGAACTGCAGCTCGGCCGCCGCCGCCTCGGCGCCCGCCGGCCGCTCGCTCAGCTCCGGCAGCGCCTCCTGCAAGCTCTCGGCCAGCACCACGTGCAGCGTGGCCGTGGCCGACAGCGCCGGCTGCCCGTGGTCCTTCACCACGGCCACCACACGCTGCTTGGCCGCGTCCCGCTCGGACACGGCGCGCGCCGTGCGCACCTCGCCGCTGTGCAGCCCCACGCGGAACAGCGCCGGCTCCGACGCCTGCACCAGCTCGTACGACAGCCACGCGTTGCGCCCCGCGTCCGCGTCCACCGCCACCACCTTGGCCACCAGGTAGCCGGCCTCGGCCGAACGCGGAACCACCTCGAAGGGCGTCGGCGCCGCCGCCGGAGCCTCTCCCGGCGCCACGCCTCCGCCTCCCGCCGCCGGCCACAGCACCCGCGGCGCGTTGTCGTTGCGGTCCAGCACGAAGACGCGCACCGTGGCCGTGGAGCTGCGCGCCGGCGCGCCGCCGTCCTGCGCCCGCACCGCCACCGCGAACTCGCGGCACTGCTCGTAGTCCAAGGAGCGCTGCGCGTACAGCGCGCCGCTCCGCGCCTCCACCGACACGAGCGGCGCCGCGCCCGCCGCGCCCGCGCTGCCGCCCGCCAGCCAGTAGCTCACGCGCCCGTTGGCGCCCGCGTCCGCGTCCCGCGCCTGCACGCGCAGCACCAGCGCGCCCGCCGCGTTGTTCTCCGCCACGTACGCGCTGTACGCCGCCTCCTCGAACACCGGCGCGTTGTCGTTCACGTCCGACACCTCCAGCACCAGCTCCGTGCTGCTCCACAGCGCCGGCCTGCCCCGGTCCCGGGCCACCACCGTCACGCGGTGCTCCCACGCCTGCTCGCGGTCCAGCGCGCTCGCCGTCACCACCTTGTACGAGCCGCCCGACGACGCCACGATCGACAGCGGCGCCTCTCCCGACAGCTCGCACGACACCTGACCGTTCTCGCCGGAGTCTCGGTCCCGCACTTTCAGCAGGGCCACCACGGTGCCGGCCGGGGCATCCTCGGGCACCGGGCTCGACAGCGACAGAATCGTGATTTCCGGAGCGTTGTCGTTCTCGTCCGTGATGTCTATTTGAGCCTTGCAATGAGCCGTCAACCCGCCTCCGTCCGTCGCCTCCAGGCCGAATATATATTTATTCTTCTCCTCGAAATCGAGGGGACCTGCCGTTCTGATCTCGCCACTGTTGCTGTCGACAGTGAACAAAGCGTGGATGCTGTCCGGGACATTGCCGAATGAATATGAGACCCTCCCATTAGAGCCAGCGTCAACATCTGTTGCCCGTACCCTCAGCACCGGAGACCCCACTGAAAGATTCTCCGCTACTCTCGCCTCGTAGAGGCTTTTGCTGAACACAGGTGGGTTGTCGTTGGCGTCAGTAACGTTTATGCGAACCTGGACAGCCCCGGATCTTGCGGGCTCCCCGCCATCCACTGCTGTCAGCACCAGCTCAAAGGAGCTCTGCTTCTCCCGGTCCAGTGCTTTTTCCAGCACTAATTCTGGCTGCTTGCTTCCGTCGGGGCTCTCCTTCATGAGCAAAGAGAAGGACGGGTTGCTGGTGAGCTTATAAGTCACCAGTGAGTTACTTCCTGCGTCCTCGTCTCGGGCCATCTCCAGCGGAAACCGGGCACCAGGAATGATCCATTCCCCGATCTCGAGCTCCAAAACAGCTTTCCTGAAGGACGGGGAGTTGTCATTCACGTCCTCGATCACCACCTCGACATGAAAGACGTTCAGCGGGTTGTGCACCAGCGCCTCGAAGCTAACGGAGCAGCTCGCCGACTCGCCGCACATCTCCTCCCGGTCCAGTGCTTTTTCCAGCACTAATTCTGGCTGCTTGCTTCCGTCGGGGCTCTCCTTCATGAGCAAAGAGAAGGACGGGTTGCTGGTGAGCTTATAAGTCACCAGTGAGTTACTTCCTGCGTCCTCGTCTCGGGCCATCTCCAGCGGAAACCGGGCACCAGGAATGATCCATTCCCCGATCTCGAGCTCCAAAACAGCTTTCCTGAAGGACGGGGAGTTGTCATTCACGTCCTCGATCACCACCTCGACATGAAAGACGTTCAGCGGGTTGTGCACCAGCGCCTCGAAGCTGACAGAGCAGGTCGCCGACTCGCCGCACATCTCCTCCCGGTCCAGCCTCTCATTCACGTACAGGTTCCCGTTCTCCTCATTCACCGTGAAGTATTGCTTCTCCTCGCTCAGCCGCAGCTTGCGCGCCGGCAGCTCGTCCGCGCCGAGCCCCAGGTCCCGCGCCAGCGGCCCCCCGAGCGAGCCTATGCCCAGCTCCTCGGGGATGGCGTAGCGGACCCGCTCGGCCGCCGCCCGGCACCACAGGCACAGCAGCACCGCGCCCAGCAAAGCGACCCGCCCAGCGCGTGCCCCGCCCTGCGCTGCCGGACTGACCTCCATTCCCTGGTTTTTTGAAGGGTATTCTGGGGACGGATTAAAATTAGGCTTTCCGGGTAGCTGAAACAGTATCCCAGAGAAATAAATATATGAAATGCTGCCGGTCGGAGGACCGGCTGAGTCGAACGGTTCCTGGTTTTCTCTCTGCTCTGCGCAGTGCGGAGCAGGGCTACGCGGGCGCCGGGGAGGAGCCGACAGCTGAGCAGCTTCTCCGCCTTGGCCAACAGTGACACCCTGAGTCCGTGCCTAAGAACCGCAGCGTCCAAGGAAAAGAACAGCCCTAAGGTCCTGCTCTGCACTTCCTTGAATCGGGAAGGACTGGAAAACACGGATGTTGTCAGGAGTGAGAAACAGAAAATCTCTATCAGTACTGAAACCGTGCATCTAGGAATTCCTGTTGTCCAAATTGCTTACACTTGCAAGCCTTCTGTCGGATAGATCCTCGCTCTTTTCTTGAGGGATGTGAGGCAGGACCTTGGTCTCTGCCCCATTGTCAGCTTACTGATCTCGTGGGTGGGGCTCTCGGTGTCCCCGCTGCCATCGTGCCGCCTCCGTGAGGGAAAAGGCAAGTCGGATCGAAAGCTGAAACGCTGCTCGTGGGTCGTGGGTTTATTTATCATAGCTGTGAGACCCTCAGCTAACACTACGCTTTCCAGCTTTGAACAGTGGTCGTTGATGGACAAGCGAAGCCGGGAACCCCCGGCGCTGAGAACACCACAGCAGTCACATCAGACCTGATCCCATCTCCTTCGACATTCAAAGCTCAGCATCATCTTATCAGTATCCATACAACCCAACCCCGAATTACTCTTGTGTGTGTATCCCACAAACCACTCCCTGTTACGCTAAACAGGCCGGTACTCCAGCTGGTCTCAGGCGTTAAAGAACATTTCCTGGGAAATGTCGGCGGCAGTTATGGTTGTTTGAACAAACACGAGCAAACAGACAGATTCCTTGCGAAAAGCCATTTTACCTGTAAATTAGAACCTCGTCTCTCTTACGGTAAAGAAAAAAAGCCCAAACCCACAAACAAAAAAATAACAACAAAAAATCCTGAAGGAAGGCTGTGTATCACCACAGCCCCTTATGCAGAAGACAAGGGGAGGTTAGAAAACTCTCCACACTGTCTATTCGATGGAGTTGCTCTGGCACATTCTCCAGTCCTGGGTCTCTGAGATGCCAAAGTCAAGCTCTCTTCCCCGGATCAGTAATATCTTGTTAGAAAATATGTTTTCCTGCTAACTGTGGTAGTTCATCTAGTGAAGGATAATTCCTTTCCCTCCAGCTGCACCTACACACGACTTCTGGTAACAAATTAAGTCTGTCAGAGCAGGACGTGGATTTGAATTTTTCATGTTTCAGAAGCCACGCAAGACTGCGAGCATCTCCACAAGATATTGAGAGATGGAGAAGGTTGTTTACGTGGGGACAGGGGAATTCTGTTGGAATATGTCGCAGTCAATTCACTGCCTCCTATATGGCAAGAATTGCCTGTAACAACCCAGACACACATTTTCATGCATCACACACTGAAACACTGTCCAAATCCGTGTTTTCAAGATTAACTTGCATTCCAAAATTAGCTACATTATAAATAGATAGTGATAAATCGTACTTTGCATTTAAGTATATTTTAATCTATATTCTAGTAAATATACTTTATTTCGATGACTACACCTACACAGTAATTGACAACTACATTTGTATTGAATCCAAAGGTAAAATCACGAAACCCAGATCTGGGAAAAAAACTCGATCACAGGAGTTCCTCACTATTTAGTATGAATCTCTTAAAATGCCCTAAAGGGGGATTGAATAATTCGTTTGTTGAAGGCAGACATGGAAGAAATCTGGGACTTCAAAGCCTCGGCTTTCAAGCTACAAGATCCCCAAATTCAACCGGAAATTGAGAGCTGCTACAGGGGGTTACAATGAAATGGTGGCAGCCGGGTACTGGGACGTATTTAAACAATTTCAAAGAACGACCAGTAGAAGACCAAGAGAATGAGATTTCCTTGTGAAGTTACACATGCAACAGAACCTTCCAGCCTTGGGGAAAGCTAAATAAAAAGAGCTCTGGCAAGGGGTAGAGAACATGGCACATAAAACACACAAGGCAGCCTCAGCACTCATTCAACAAATGACATTCATGACGTAGTGACTGTCTTAAAACATGGTTTCTAAGACTGTGAACCATCTGTGGCTGCCTTAAGAATCCTAAACACCGCGACCACTAAATACAGTTCAAAAATTAACGTACCTGAAAGGCAATTTGCCCACCACTTTCGGTAACTTGGTCTCCTGAAGGGACTAGATCACCCGAAGGCTCATCTGGTGGTNCAGCCCCACGCGGAACAGCCCCGGCTCCGTGGCCTTGGCCAGCTCGTACGACAGCCACGCGTTCTGACCCGCGTCCGCGTCCACCGCCACCACCTTGGCCACCAGCGCGCCGGGCTGCGACCCGCGCGGCGCCAGCTCCACGCCCGACCACGCCGCGCCCGAGCCCGCCGCTGCGGCCGGCGGCGGGTACAGCACCTGCGGCGCGTTGTCGTTCTCGTCCACGATCAGCAGCCGCACCGACACGTTGCTGCTCAGCGCCGGCGCGCCGCCGTCCTCCGCACGCACCCACAGCTCCAGCTCGCGCACCTCCTCGTAGTCCAAGGAGCGCAGCGCGTACAGCGCGCCCGTCTCCGCCTGCACCGACACGTACGACGACAGCGGCGCGCCCCGCACCCGCCCCTCCGACAGCCGGTAGCGCACGCGCGCGTTCTGCCCCCAGTCCGCGTCCGTCGCGCGCACCGTCAGCACCAGCGCGCCCGCCGCGTTGTTCTCCGCCAGCCGCGCGCTGTACCGCTCCTCCGCGAACACCGGCGCGTTGTCGTTCACGTCCAGCACCCGCAGCGCCAGCACCGCGCTGCTCTGCAGCGACGGCGACCCGCCGTCGGCCGCCCGCACCGTCACGTTGTACTCCGACACCTGCTCTCGGTCCAGCAGTTCTGCAGTCACCACACGGTAGTAATTATCGAATGACTTCTCTAGGCGGAACGGGTGGCTGTCGCTGATGCTGCACTGTACCTCTCCGTTCGCTCCAGAATCCCTATCTTGGACGCTGAAAATTGCTATTACTGTCCCCAGTGGTGTATCTTCTGGAACCGGAGTAAACACGGACATAATGACAATATCAGGAACGTAGTTGTTTATATCAACGACCTTGATGAGTACTTTGCTGTGGGAAGAGAGTCCGCCCGCATCCCGAGCTTGCACAACTAATTCGTAAAACTCGTGTTCTTCGAAATTCAAGTTCTCTGTTATCACGATTTCTCCACTTTCCGGATCCATCTTAAAAGTCTTGTCGAACTTCTCTGGCATTTTAAAGAACGAGTATTTTATCTCGGCATTTGTCCCCTCGTCTCTGTCACTCGCTGTCACCTGTAACACCCGACTTCCTACAGCTACGTCTTCTCTCACAGTCGCCTTATATACAGACTGAGTAAATTCTGGAGCATTGTCATTTCCATCTAACACAATGATTTCGATTGTTGTCGATCCTGATTTCACTGGACTCCCGTTGTCTGTGGCTGTCAGGATCAAATTATGAACAGCTTGCTGTTCCCGATCCAAAGATTTCACCAATAATAATTCCGGATATTTCATGCCATCTTCTCCAGTTTTCACGTCCAAGGTGAAATAGCTGCTCTCGCTACATTTGTAATTCTGTAAAGAGTTCACTCCTATGTCGGGATCATGAGCTCTCTCTAATGGGAAGCGCGCACCTGGTGCAGTATTCTCGCTGATTTCTAAGACACTTCTTCTTTCTGGGAAGCTGGGAGGATTATCGTTAATATCCAGCACTTCTACCTCCCCTTTGTAAATGTTCATTGGACGCTTTACAAGAATTTCAAAGTTTAGAACACATTTAGCAACAGCTGCGCATATCTCCTCTCTGTCCACCTGCTCCATCATAGTTAAGTGGCCGTTCTTCAAGTCTACAAAAAAGTACCGTGTCCTACCTGTGTCAAAAACGTGGGCGTCGCGGTCTTTGAGTGCTGGCAGCTGCAGCCCTAGGTCCTTGGCCACGTCGCCCACGAACGAGCCCTTGGGCATCTCCTCGGGCACGGAATAGCGCAGCTGCCCCCACGCCGCCTCCCACGCTGCCAGCAGGACGGCCCAGAGCAGAGCTCGCTGCCGCCGGCCCCAGCGCCTCCCCGCCGCGCACATCTCCGCCGCGGCACCGCTACACGGAGAGCAGTTCGCCCTCCCGACCGCTGATCTGCAGCCCACTCCGGCTCCCGCTTCTGCTCTAATTTCTTCTCCGGCTCACCGTTCCCGGCAGCTGCCACTGGCTCCTCCGCCTCGCTGCAGCACCGATCCGCGTCTGCCGAGTCAGGGAGGGAGCGAGCAAGAGATTCTGTCCGCAGCGGGCGGGGCTGCAGCGCTCCGAGCTTCCTCTCGCTCCTCTCGGTCAGCAGCGGCGCCCGCAGCCTCCTCCCGGCACTGCAGGCACCGAGCGCTGCCGAGCGCTGCGGTCCTGCCCTGCCCACGGGCAGCTCGCGGGGACAGCACAGCGCCACGGACACATCGGGTCCAGCCCAGAAGGGACCCCCTGCCTCTGCTCTTCTCCAGCCCATCTCTTCTTTGAGAAGCTGATCAAGACCGGTAAGAAGGCAGAGGCGTCCTTGTGCTGTTTCTACCGCACAGGAAAATGTATTTGGAATGGTGATACTATATTGATATAAAGTTCTCTTAACAAGCAGAAGTATTACTAGTCATAGTCCATTAGTTCAAAACCACAATTTCCCCACTAACCACCCAGATTTTTCAGCAGTCATGGTTGGATGACCTTTTTATTCCCCTCACCTTTTCTGCTAATATATCTTAATATTGGAATGCCATTAGCAACCTCAGGTTTCCAAACCCCATATGATAGCACAGGGCAGCAGTCGACTTTTCTATGTTCAAGTTCCTCACGTGGTGTCGAACCTGATCTTCTCTTAAAGTGGGAGGGACTTTTTTTTCCCTCCAGTCCCTGCCTTGAACTCCATCCACTTAATAGGTGTGGGAAAAGACCTTGTGACTCTTGTGACCAAAGATGACTGAGACAAAGATATGGCTAAGTACCTCAGCTTTCTCGTGGTCTGTTTTTATCAGTTTGTCAGTTGTGTTCATCAGGGGACATATAGGGTTTTTTCCCTTCTTCTTCAGTCTGACTTACCTGTAGAAGCCCTTCTTGCTATTCTTTGCATTCCTTGTAGAGTTCAGCTCCAGCCATGCCTTGGCTGACCTGACCCTATCCCAACACAACCATCCAGAATCCCTCTACTCCTCCCAGGACACCTGTCCCTGATCCCACTGCTGCACATTTCTTTTTTGCCCCTTAGTTTGACCAGCAAGTCTTCCCTCAGGCATGCTGGTCTGTTCCTTTCTTTTCCTGTTTTCCTACACATTGGTTTAAGAGTACACACATTATATGGAAAGCATCCCTAAAGATCTGCCAGGTCTGTTCTGCTCCCTTGTCCTTCAGGGCACTTTCCCCTGAGGGACCCCATTGATTAAATCCTTTAAGAGCCAGAAGTTTGCTTTCCTAAAATTCGTGGTCCTGGCTTTGCCCTTTACCTGATCCATATCCCTCAGGACTATGAACTTGACCACTGAAAGATCATGGCAGCCCAGGCTGCCTCCAATCTTGATATCTCTGATTAGCTCATCCGTGTCGATGACCATCAAGTCCAGAAAAACATTTCTTCTGGTAAGGAGGGCTGGACTAAGGTCTTAATCCTTCCTAAAGGGCACCTCCAGCGAACTTCTTGTGAGAACTCAGCAGTGTGTTCTGGCCTTTCAAGACAGGACACTGCCTCCCTCTCTCACAGGGTAAAAGCCATAATAAACCATCTGTTTATGAACTGCCTCAGACACTTGAAGCCTCAAACTGGAATGATCCAAACCCCAGAAGTTTAACGACAGAAGGTGATGGTCTCTAGTGACCTCACTAGGAGACACCAACTCTCTTTTATAACACACTAGTGGAAGAGATTAGCACAGGTAATCTTACATACCTTTAGATGTGGAGAACATTTAGTAAAAGTAACTTCACACAGGAATTCGCCACACACAGAATGCCAAGCAGATCCTGGTCCCAGGAAAGGGAGAGTGCCCCTGTTTCACTCAGTCAAGACATTATAAGACAGTAAACCAGTTTTATTCATCATTTTTGGAGTTCCAGTAAAAGAAGTTTGCATGCAGACTTCTTGCTTGCAGGTGGCTTTCTCACCAGTGGGGAGACCTGCCTGCAGGTTCCTTGTTTAAAATGAAGTGAATCTAACCCTCCACCAATGTATTTGTTGAACAGAACACAACACAGCAGAGGCCTGTGTCTTCCCAGGTTAACTGGATTATGGATCACTTCATCCTTGATGTTCATCAGTCTTCTGGTCAGCATCACACCATTCCCTCCCCTTTTCATCTGGGACTTACCTTTTCATCTGGGCCTTGTAGAAGTAGTCCAGCTGTAGTCCTCTGCATTTCATGATACCAAAGCTTCTCCCTACTAGCAGTTTTTACTCATCAAGTTCCCACCTCCAGGCACTCCTTAAAAATACTTCCCACAGAAAGTACTTCCTGATTTTGTGCCATTCTTTTCCAAAATTCCTACATCTGAAGTGTTACAAACACCTCGTAATTGCCATCTGCAGATGCAGCTGCCAGAAAATTTGAGAAGGCCACTCCCCACAGCTTTACAGAGGCTTTTGCACACCTAGGGCCTCTGTTGATGTAGGGCCCAAGTAAGAGCCTAAAAGGAGATG
>VXAX01007109.1:9415-33659 GCA_013399835.1 Leptocoma aspasia | reverse complement strand
CCCCCAAATCCCGATGCCAGGACCCCCCAAATCCCGATGCCAGGACCCCCCAAATCCCCATTCCTGGATCCCCAAATCCCAGTGCCAGCACCCCAAACCCCCATACCAGGACCCCCAACCCCCCGTGCCGGGCACGTCCTCCCCGCAGGGATGCCCAGGGCTGGGTGATTGACAGCTGTCACTCAAACCCGTCTCTGAATATTCATGGAATGTTTTCCCCGCTGCTGCGGGACCCTCCCGCGGCTTCTCGCCATTAACAATTCATGGAACACCAGGAAAAATGCAAATTCCAGCGGGTTTGGCCCGGGAATCGCCTCCTCCAGGCCTGGCATCTCCACCCTGATCCTCCCGTGCCGTGCCGTGCCAGGTGGAGAAAGTGCTGGAAAAGGCAGAAAAACATGGAAAAACATGGAAAACGTGGATCTGCGCCTTCATCTTCCCGCCTTTCTGGGGCGCTGGGGACAGCGGGACACCCGTTCATTCCTCTTCCTGCACCCCATCCTGATCCCCCTCAGGGCTTCATCCCAAATCCAACACCACAACCTGAGTCTCCAGGGCTTCATCCCAAATCCAACACCACAACCTGAGTCTCCAGGGCTTTGTCTCTAATCCACACCCAAAATTTCAACCTCCCCTGGGCTTCATCCCAAATCCAGCACCACATCCTGATCCCCCCAGGTCTTATCCCAAATCCAGCATCCCATCCTGATCCCTCCAGGGTTTCATCCCAAATCCAGGGCCCCATTCCTGATCCCCCCAGGTTTCATCCCTAACCCAGCACCACAGTCTGGGCTCCCCAAGGCTTCATTCCTATTCCTCAGCACCATTTTATTCCCCCAGGTTTTATCCCAAATCCAGCACCCCATCCTGACCCCCCCCGGGGCTTCATCCCTAATCCAGACCAAAATTTAAACCTCCCCAGGGTTTTATCCCAAATCCAGGGCTCCATCCTGATCCCCCCAGGGCTTCATCCCAAATCCAGGGCTCCATCCTGATCTCCCCAGGGCTTCATCCCAAATCCAGGGCTCCATCCTGATCTCCCCAGGGCTTCATCCCAAATCCAGCAGCCCATCCTGATTTCCCCAGGTTTTACCCCAAATCCAGCACGACGTCCTGATCTCCCCAGGCTTTATCCCAAATCCAGCGCCCCATCCTGTTCCCCCAGGGCTCCATCCCTACCCCAATCCCTCCCCACCCACGCTGGAATGTCCCAAAGGAGCCCTCGGTGAATCCCTGCCGGCCCCGGGACCCCCATCCCGAGGGGCACAGAGGGGTTTGGAGCAGAGGAGGAGGAGGAGGAGGAGGAGGAGGAGGAAGAGCAGGAGGCATCCCGGCTCTTTCCCACGCTCGCACTCCCAGCTCACCTTTCCTGGCACGTTGGATCGCGGAGAAGCCTCGGAGCGATTCCCTCCTCCCACCTCCCTCCCGGCTTTTCTCAGTTTAAACACACGGACGCATGAAAAATAAATGTTGCTCAGGAAAGACAGCGGCAGAGGGCTGGGAAGCAATTAGCATCCAAAGAGGCGTAATTAGTGCTCGGAATGCGAGCGGCAGAGAAGAAATAAAGCAGCGTTCGGATGCAATCAGGGTCGTGCCTGAATTACAAACCGTTAACTGAATTGCTAATTAAGCACAGGGTGTGAATCACGGCTTATTAAGGGCTCAGAGCGGGCTCTGCCAGCCGGGACCGAGATGGGACAGAGGGACAGTGATGGGACAATGGTAGGACAAGGGACTTCAGTGGGACAAGGGTGGGACAAACGGACCATGATGGGACAAGAGGCCATGATGGGACAGAGGGACAATGATGGGACAAGGGGACCATGGTGGGATGGAGGGACAATGATGGGACAAGGGACTGCAGTGGGACAAGGGGACCATGATGGGACAACAGTGTGGTCCCAGAGGGTTCGTGGTGGGACAGAGGGGCCGTGTTGCCCTGTATCCCTGCACCCTCACCCCCCAGCTCCTCACTTCCCAATTCCCATTCCCATCCCAATTCCCTTCCCAGTTCCCAGCCCCATTCCCATCCCAGTTCCCATCCCAATTCCCATTCCCATCCCAGTTCCCAGCCCCACTGGGAGCAGGGAGCACCCAGAGCCCAATCCAGGGAGGGAACTGGGACAGATTAATTAATTAATTAACTATTCGTGGTTTATCCAACCCAGACACGTCGCTCCAAAGGCCTGACGGGCTTTGCCCAGGGGGGGCGGCTGCCCTTGGCCGCTTCCTCTTTTTTCTTCCCCACATTTTCCTTTTCTCTCCCCAGGATCCTTTTTATCTTCCCTTTCCCGTTTTCCCCAGAGCTCCAGCACCGCTTCTGTCTGAGCTCCCAGGGCTTCATCCCAAATCCAGACCCCAAATTCGAACCCACCAGGGATTTGTTCCTAATCCAGACCCCAAATTTGAACCCCCCAGGGATTTGTCCCTAATCCAACACAACAACCTGAGCCCCGCAGGATTTATCCCGAATCCAGACCCCAAATTTGAACCCCCCAGGGCTTCATCCCAAACCCAGACCCCAAATTTGAACCCACCAGGGACTTGTCCCTAATCCAGACCCCAAATTTGAACCCCCCAGGGCTTCATCCCGAATCCAGACCCCAAATTTGAACCCTCCCAGGGCTCCATCCCAAATCCAGCACCTCATCCTGACCTCCCTAAGGCTGCGTGTCCTTGCCAAGCTTCCCAAAACCCCTCCGGTTTTCCCACCTCCCCGACGGCTGCGGAGCTTCCAGGGATCCACCGCGGCCTCGCTCCACCCCCCAGGGGCCGGGATTCCCCCCAGCTTTTCCCGGGAATGTGGGGAGCAGGTCCCGGTCTCCAGCTCGGAGCAGGGATGAAAGGGAAAGGCTGGAAGGCCGGCGCTGGGAAAGGTCCGGCGATCAAAGGGAGCCTCATCTATTTTAATGAGGCTCCTCCGAGCGTTGCAGAGGGTTTGGAGAGAGGAAGGGGCTTTCCGGAGATCAAAGCCCTGCGCGAGGAGCTGAGGGGCTTGGAGAGGGGGAGGAAGGGAGCGAGGGCTGGGAATAAAAAGATGGAGAGGCCGGAGCTGAGGGATGAGATCCGAGGGATCCGTTTGGAGCTTCCCGGTGCCTGGGAAGGAGCCGAGCCCCGCGGGGATGCAGAGCCACCCGAGCAGCCAAGGAATGTCCCTGTCGCCAAATTCCGTCCCTTTGCCATCCTGCCACTCCCAAATCCGGGAACAGAGGGCTCGGGATGGACAGGGACACTGGCAGATGTCCCCACTTGTCACGCTGGCAGGGTCAGAGAGCCACTGGGCTGATCCCAGGAAGGGACAACCAAAAGTGCCCCCACTGCCCATCAGCGCTTCCCTCTTGGCACATCCCACAAATCCCCAAGATCCAGCCCCAAATCCCAAAAATGGGACACCAAAGCCAGGAGCACGGCCCTGGGAATGGTGTCCAGGCTGGGATTTCTCCACCAGCAGGAAAAAATCCAGCGGGAGCAGGAGCAAAGGTGCAGCTCCCGGGGAGAATCCGGGAGCAAATGAAGACGCGTGACTCCGGAGCCGTTATCCCTGCAGACCCTTCGGAGATGAAATCCCTTTTTCTTTTATCAAGGATTTATCAGGTTTAGTTTGAAACCACGGAGGAAGATTCCCTGTTTGGATAAGCCTCTGGCTTGTGCTGGATTAATGTCCCGAGCTGGGAGCTGGAGGATGCTTGGGAACATCATCATGAGGAACTGCAAACAGAGCGATGAGGAGAAGTGATCCCACAGCTTTTCCAGGGCCAGGAATTCCAGGACGATGCCTGGCAGGGAATCCTGGAGCCCTGGCTGCCCCTTGGGATGCAGGAAAATCCCAGGGACTGCTGGAGTGATGGAGATTCCTTGTAATTTTGGGACTTAATTTTTTTCCAGAGGAGGGAAAATGGGATGAATCCCAGCTCTGCTGCAGGGCAGACACCACAGCCGAGCTTCCCGGCCAAGGATTGTCATGGAATGAAGCAATTCCCAGCTGCTGATCCCTCAGGCCTCTTCCTGGGAATGGCTGGGCAGCAGCTCAATCCAGCAGGGAGGGATAAGGAATGAACACCCCCAGGGAAAGGTGGGAAGTGCTGGAGAGGGGCTGGGAAATGTGGGAAAAGGGGGTGCCTCACACAGGGATGCTGCTCCCAGTTCCCAAATCTGGTGTGTCCCTGCATGGGAATATCCCAGGGGATCTCTGGGAATTCCAGGGCTTCATCATAGAACCATGGAATGGTTTGGGTTGGGAAGGATCTTAAAACTCATCACATTCCATGGGCAAGGACACCTTCCTCTATCCCAGGCTGCTCCAAGCTGGCCTTGGGCACTGCCAGGGATCCAGGGGCAGCCACAGCTGCTCTGGGAATTCCATCCCAGCCCCTCCCCACCCTCACAGCCAGGAATTCCTCCCCAATATCCCACCCAAACCTCCCCGTTCCCAGTTTGAAGCCATTCCCTGTGTCCTGTCCCTCCATCCCTTGTCCCCAGTCCCTCTCCAGCTCTCCTGGAGCCCCTCCAGGCCCTGCCAGAGGCTCTGAGCTCTCCCTGGAGCTTCTCCTCTCCAGGTGAACATTCCCAGCTGTCCCAGCCTGGCTCCAGAGCAGCTCCATGACCTCTGGATTTGCCCCACCAATCCCACATCCTCCTCATTCCAGCAGGTCCCTCAAATTCCAGGGCTGTGCCCGTCACCCCTGGCAGTGCCTCCTGCTCCTGTTCCCAGCTCGATTATCCAGATCCCGCACGCAGCAGCTGCCTGTGGATCCTGGAAAAATTAATCCCAACTGCTGCGAGCGAGGCACGGCGCACTTGTAACTGCGGGCCGTTAATTAGGGCCCTGTAATTGGATACAGCGCTCCCTGTAAATCCAATTACCTGGGATTGGAGCCGTGCCGGGCCACCGGGAGTGGGAGTGGCCCAGGAAGCCACGCCAGGGTCCTTCCCATTCCTAAAACGTTATCCCGGCCCTTTTTCCAGAGAGTAAAGCTGGGAAGGTCTCCAGCTCCTTATCACAGCTCCAAAATCCTTCTCCCCATCCCTTTTCTCCAGCCAGGATGAGGAAAAATGGGAAGATCTCCATCTCCTTATCACAGCTCTGAATTCCCCCAAAATCCTTCTCCCCATTCCCTTTTTCCTGCCGAGCTGGGAAGGGTCTCCATCTCCTTATCACAGCCCCAAATTCCCCCCAAAATCCTTCTCCCATCCCAGGGAGCCTGCCAGATCCATATAGATTAAATTATATATATATATACATATAAAAGGAAAAGATTTAACTACACGGAACAATCATCCCCTTTTAATATCCACAGATAAAACCTGGAATTGTTTCCCAAGGAGAACGAGGTAATTCCGGCTCTGTTTTTATGGAGTTTTGGGCTATAAAGTTCCCATTCTGAAGCCTCCTGGAAGCTGGAGCAAAGGCTGGGCTTGGAGGAGGTGACTGGAGAAAGGAAAGGAAAGGAAAGGAAAGGAAAGGAAAGGAAAGGAAAGGAAAGGAAAGGAAGCACACCCCGCTGTGCCCATGCTTCTCCTCGGCCAGGAGGGGACAGATCCGACCCCAGGAGGGGTTGGAAGCTCAGCCCCTGTTCTACTGCAGGCGCTGAATTATCCCCCTGCCACAAATCCCGCTTTGGGAACCCAAATCCCCAGCCCGGGCTGCTCCTCCCGTGTCCCGGAGCCCCCAGAGCCCGCAGCAGCGCCGGGTGCCCGGGCAGGCTCCGCCGTGCCCAGGCTGCTGCTGCCCTCTGCCGCGGGGAAGCTGCTGCCAGGGAATGAATTCCTCCCCCCTGGAAAAGGCTCCTGCTGGGCCAGCGCTGCCCTCACCCCCCCGGCTCGGCCTGCCCGGCACGGCCCGGCTCGGTGGGAACGCTGGGCGGGCCCTGCACCCCAAAGAAAGATGCTCTGGATCCCAGGACAAAGATGCCGTGGGATCCGGGGTCAGGGATGTTCCACACTGCAGGACAAGGATGCTCTGGACCCCAAAATGAGGATGCTCTGGATTCTAGGGTCAGGATGCTCTGCATCCCAACACAAGGATGCTGTGGGATCCGGGGTCAGGGATGTTCCACACTGCAGGACAAGGATGCTCTGGACCCCAAAATGAGGATGCTCTGGATTCTAGGGTCAGGATGCTCTGCATCCCAACACAAGGATGCTGTGGGATCCGGGGTCAGGGATGTTCCACACTGCAGGACAAGGATGCTCTGGACCCCAAAATGAGGATGCTCTGGATTCTAGGGTCAGGATGCTCTGCATCCCAACACAAGGATGCTGTGGGATCCAGGGTCCGGGATGCTCTGGATCCCAGGACTGGGATGCCCTGCACTCCAGGGTCCAGGATGCCCTGGGTCTCAGGGTGAGGATGCCCTGCACTCTAGGGTCAGGATACTCTGCATCCCAGGAGAAGGCTGCTCTGGGATCCCGGGAGAAGGCTGCTCCAGGATCCATGGTCAGGCTGCTCCAGGATCCATGGTCAGGCTGCTCCGGGATCCCAGGAGAAGGCTGCTCCGGGATCCATGGTCAGGCTGCTCCCCACCCCCAGTCAGGGCTATTTCCCAGCCCAGCACAGGGATGCTCTGCAGGAGCTGTCCAGAGGGGCAGGAGAGATTCTCCTGGGAACCTCCCAGTCCCGGGAGAGGCAGAACTGGAGCGGGGCACAGGGACACAGCGAGGGCTCCAGGGGGGACCATGAGAAAAGAGCTAAAACCCCGTGGGGATGGGAAACTCCAACAGCTGAGCCCCTGGGGAAGGGATGAGCCTCATTCCACTGGTCCCCACTGGTCCCCACAGCAGGGACAGTCCTGTCACATCCCTGTGTGGGGACCAGAGCCCACCACCCCCAGCCACACATCCCAAATTCCCTCTGCTCCCAATCCCACCCAGCACCCGCTGTGCCCATCCCTGCACGTCTCCCCAGGCCCTATTAACATAATTAATTAAGCCAGGAGCCTGTGGATGATCTAATTATAAACGAGCCTAGATTTGATTTCCCTGTTAATTAATTTGTATTATTTACACGCAGCGGCTGCCCGGGCACAGTCATGGGAAATGTCTGCTCGGCAAAGGGCACACCCCGAGGGACAGGAGGTGACACTTTGGTGACACCGACACAAGGGGGGGCTTGCCAGGCGGGGCACAGCTGCTTTGGGATCCCAGCTGGTCACTCGCCCTGCAGGGGGACACGGAGGGGCCATCACCAAGTGCCAGCACCCCGCAGGGATGTGATGTCCCCAAAGGGAGGTGTGGGTGCCGTGGGGACCCCAAAGGGACCCCAAAAGGGTCCCGGCTGCCAGACCTCACTAGAGGGCAGCAAAATGCTGCCGTTCCCAGGGCTGGTGGCACGGGACCGCCGCCCCCTGTGCTGGTGGCCACGTCCCCCTTGGGGACCTTCAGGACTTGGTGGCAGCTCTTCCCAGAAGTCCTGGAACAGCAGGTCCCTGCGCCACTGCCGGGGGACGCTCGGGAGCTCGTGGGGAGCTCCATGGGGCTGGGTGACACTGCAGGTGACCTTGTCCCAGGGCTGGGGACCCTGGGGACTGATCCAGAGCCTCCCTGAGGCTGAAAATTCCTCTCCCGAGGGCAGGGAGCGCTGGATCCATGCGGATCCTGCACAAGGAAATGAGATCAGCTCAGAGGAGGAATTTTCCAAGGACACCCCTGGGAAGGAGATGGAGCCCGGGCACTGCTGGATCTGGGATCCTCTCTGCTCGGAATTCCATGGCTGGGGCAGAAGAATTCCAGAAAAATCCTTGGGACACAAACTCAGCTCGTTCGCAGCAGCAATAAAAGCTGCCAGAGGCTCTGAGCTCCAGGGAGGGATAAAAGGCACAGGAAAATCCCTCTGGAGAGCGGGATGGGGCTTTTTGGGAGGTGCCAATGGGAAGAGGAGGCAATCAGGGATCATCCAGCCCTGCAAACATCCCTGGAAGTGTCCAGGGCCAGGATGGATGGGCTCAGAACAACCTGGGATAGGGAAGGTGTCCCTGTTCCCCTGGGACAGGGGAATGTTGATCCCTCTGTCCTCCTGCTCCACAGGCTGGAAATTCCCCCAGAATCCCTTAATCTGCACTGCCTGATCTGTTTAGGATTAAGGATAATCTATTTATAGCGAGCCCCGGGGCAGGGCTGCTGCTCAGCCCTGGAAATGGGACTGGAATAAACCAGGGGACACCTGGAATAAACCAGGATCTCCTGGAAAAAAACAATTGTCACCTGGAAAAAAACAATTGTCACCTGCCAGGTGCAAAGGCCACCGCAGGAGCAGAGCCAGGGAATGTGGCTGGATCCCAATCAGCATTCCCTAGAATTGTTCCTGTGGAAAACAGAGGATGAGGACACTGTGGGTGGCACTGAGGCCGCTTTGTCACAGTGGGTGACAAAGGCACAGGGCTCCACCAGCCAGCAGGGAAGCCCCATCCGGGGATTCCTGAAATCTCCTGGAGCAGCAGGAAAAGCCCTGCGGGTGTGGTGACACCTGGATGGCACACGGTGGCCTCCTAAGTGGCAAGGGAAGTGCCAGGGTGGCACAGGACAGCGAGAGAGTGACACAGGACAGTAGGAAGTGGCATAGGACAATCAGAAGGTGGCACAGGACAGTGGGAAGTGGCACAGGACAGCCAGGGAGCGGCACAGGACAGCCAGGGGTGGCACCGGGATAGCGGGGGAGTGGCACAGGACAGCCACAGCCCTGTCCCTCACCCTGAGGCCACCAGCGCCCTGTGTCACTGCCCTGCACAGGGATCAGGTGGCCCCGTGCCCGGGGACCGGGGTCGGTGCCCGGTTCCCCTCCCGAGGTGACTCCCGGGGCTGCCCAGACCCGGCAGCTGCCGGATTTTCCCTGGGAATAATCCTGCGGAGATTTCCCTAATCCCGCAGTGACTCATCCCTGCCCTCAGCACCAGCACCCTCCTCAGCCTCGGCTCCCTCCCTGCACCGCCCCCTTCTCCAGCAGAACATTCCAGAGTTTTCCTGCTTCCCCAGACCCAGGAACGCTCCCTCCCTCCATTTACTACCTTTCAAAAATCCCCATTTTCCAGCAGAAAATCCCAGAGTTTTCCAGACCTGGGAACATTCCCTGCTTCCCATTATCACATCCCAAAAATCCCCATTTTCCAGCAGAACATTCCCAAGTGTTCCCGCTTCTCCAGACCCAGGAACGCTCCCTCCCCCCCATTACTACCTTCCAAAAATCCCCATTTTCCAGCAGAAAATCCCAGTTTCCCAGACCTGGGAACATTCTCTGCCTCCCATTACTCCCTCCCAAAAATCCCCATTTTTCAGCAGAACATTCCAGAGTTTTCCTGCTTCCCCGGATCTGAGAATGTGAAACTGGGGTCTGGAATGAGGAATTGGGGTGTGGAATGTAAATTTGGGGTCTGGAATGAGGAATTGGAGTCTGGAATGAGGAATTGGGGTCTGGAACGAGGAATTAGGGTCTGGCTAGGGAAGGGCCAGGTCTCCTGGAGTTTTTGGTGGGAATAATTGGAGATTAAAGCCCTGATGGATCAATCCATCCACATTACAGCCATAAAACCCAATCCAAGGGTTAAAAATTAAGGACCACGGGGATTTATTTTCCCAAAAGGCAGGGTCTGAGCTGGCTGGGATGAATCCCAGTGTATCCCAGGCCCTGCCTCTTCCCCAAATCCTGCATTCCCAACCTCATCCCTTCCCTGGAAAAGCAGGTCACCATCTGCTCTGCCTCCAGCCCCTGGCTCGGCGACAGCTCCTGCCTCTGCAGGAGATCCAAGAGCTTTTCCCAGATTCCCACTCCAACCCTGACAATCAAGGACACGAGGGCAGGGATGCTGGCAGGCTGTGGAATAACGGGGAATATCCATCAGGAGATTCCCAATTTCCAGCTCCTCAAGGAGCTCTCCCTGCTCCACTCCCGGATTTATTTTCCATCTTCCAGCCCGCAGCGAAAGGGACACGCAGCAGGCACAGAGGACACCCCCAGCCCTTCCAAACTCTGCAATTCCAGCCTCTGGAGGAAATTTTCCAGCCTTTTAACAGGAGGAAAAAGGCTGGAAAAACAAGAGCCAGGGAAAAGCTGCTTCCCCTCTCAGGGAGCCTCCTGGGCCTGGCTCCAGCCCTGCCGTGCCCGGAGCAGCTCCAGGCTGGCTCCTTTCCATCTCCTGCTGCTTCCTGACAGCCATTCCCAGGAAAAAAGCTGTTCCTGGATGTTTTACCTGCTGTACAAGGCAGGTCTGGCCCTCGCTGAGTGGCTCCTTCCTTGTCCCCATCAGTGGCACTGCCCTGACAGCCCAGAGTGGCACGGCCCCGTTCACAGCAGGGACTTGGATCCACATCCCAGTGGATCCCATCCTCAGCCTCCCAGTCCCCCCTGGATTCCTGGACCTGGCTCTGGTTCACAGGATAATGTTTTAAAGAGCTGGGTTTGATCCCAAAGCTCCTCCCAGGAGCAGGGAAAAATTAACAAACCAAAATCCTGAATGTCAGCGAGGCACAGGGGTTGCTGTGGGGTGGAGGAAGCACAGGGAGCCTCTTCCTCCCTGGATGGAGCAGGAACTGGGATTGGCACTGCTCTCCTGCAGGGTGTCCTTCAGCTGGAATCCTTTATCCCAGCTGGAATCCCTTTGTTCCACCTAGAACCCCCTTACCCCAGCTGGAACTCCTTTGTTCCAACAAGAATCCCTTATTCCAGCTAGAACCCATTATTCCATCTGGAACCCCTCTATTCCAGCTGGAATCCTTCCTGGAACACCCTCATTGTAGATGGGATTCTTTTATTTCCTGCTAGAACCTCATNCGCTGAG
Organism: Leptocoma aspasia; assembly: GCA_013399835.1. NCBI lineage: Eukaryota > Metazoa > Chordata > Aves > Passeriformes > Nectariniidae > Leptocoma > Leptocoma aspasia. The sequence goes on along the minus strand of VXAX01007109.1, from coordinate 22,893 downwards.
TGGCTCCTTCCTTGTCCCCATCAGTGGCACTGCCCTGACAGCCCAGAGTGGCACGGCCCCGTTCACAGCAGGGACTTGGATCCACATCCCAGTGGATCCCATCCTCAGCCTCCCAGTCCCTCCTGGATTCCTGGACCTGGCTCTGGTTCACAGGATAATGTTTTAAAGAGCTGGGTTTGATCCCAAAGCTCCTCCCAGGAGCAGGGAAAAATTAACAAACCAAAATCCTGAATGTCAGCGAGGCACAGGGGTTGCTGTGGGGTGGAGGAAGCACAGGGAGCCTCTTCCTCCCTGGATGGAGCAGGAACTGGGATTGGCACTGCTCTCCTGCAGGGTGTCCTTCAGCTGGAATCCTTTATCCCAGCTGGAATCCCTTTGTTCCACCTAGAACCCCCTTACCCCAGCTGGAACCCTTGCTGGAACTCCTTTGTTCCAACAAGAATCCCTTATTCCAGCTAGAACCCATTATTCCATCTGGAACCCCTCTATTCCAGCTGGAATCCTTCCTGGAACACCCTCATTGTAGATGGGATTCTTTTATTTCCTGCTAGAACCTCATTATTTCACTTGGAACCCCATTATCCCACCTGGAACCCCTCTATTCCACCTGGAACCCCTTTATTCCATCTAGAACCCCTCTATTCCACCTGGAACCCTTTAATTCCAGCTGGAATCCTTTTCTTTCCTGCTGGAACCCCATTATTCTACCTGGTACCCTTTTATTCCTGCTGCATNTGTGGGGTGGAGGAAGCACAGGGAGCCTCTTCCTCCCTGGATGGAGCAGGAACTGGGATTGGCACTGCTCTCCTGCAGGGTGTCCTTCAGCTGGAATCCTTTATCCCAGCTGGAATCCCTTTGTTCCACCTAGAACCCCCTTACCCCAGCTGGAACTCCTTTGTTCCAACAAGAATCCCTTATTCCAGCTAGAACCCATTATTCCATCTGGAACCCCTCTATTCCAGCTGGAATCCTTCCTGGAACACCCTCATTGTAGATGGGATTCTTTTATTTCCTGCTAGAACCTCATTATTTCACTTGGAACCCCATTATCCCACCTGGAACCCCTCTATTCCACCTGGAACCCCTTTATTCCATCTAGAACCCCTCTATTCCACCTGGAACCCTTTAATTCCAGCTGGAATCCTTTTCTTTCCTGCTGGAACCCCATTATTCTACCTGGAACCCTTTTATTCCTGCTGGAATCCTTTTCTTTCCTGCTGGAACCCCTTTATCCCACCTGGAACCCCTTTATCCCACCTGGAACCCCCTTATCTCACCTGGAATCCCCATTATCCCACCTGTAACCCCCTCTATCCCACCTGGAACCCCATTATCCCACCTGGAACCCCCTTTATCCCACCTGGAACCCCCATTATCCCACCTGGAACCCCTTTATCCCACCTGGAACCCCCATTATCCCACCTGTAACTCCCATTATCCCACCTGGGACCCCTCCATCCCAGGTGCCCCTGAGGCAGCAGCTGTCCCCACTCTCCTCAAGGGTGACACGCCTCATCCATCCCCGCATCCCGCCGGTTGCCATGGCAACACTTTGGGAAGAAGGGAGGTTCATTATCAGTTTCTCTACAGAATAAATAAAAAAAAAAATTACACCTCGGATAGAATTTTGTTTTCTCCCCGCTGCCGTGAAATGTCACGGATTTGTTCCTGACCCTTCTGTGTTTGTGGGTTATCCAGGGCGACTTCCCAAAGTGAATTTTCCAGCGGTTCTGAGGGATTATGGGAATCCCCGGGATCAACTCATCCCAGCCCCGGGAATAAAGCACAGAGAGCTGGAAAAAAAGCTCCTCTGGGCAATTCCCAAGCCTCAAGGAATTCGTGAATTGTTGTTAATTGAACAGCAATCAGCTGTTTCCGAGGGGAAAAATCTTCCCTGAGGAGCAGGGATGGGATCGATCCTGCTGAGCAATTCCAGAGCTCCACGACATCCAGGATGAATCCCAGAAATGTGAAGCAGCAGGTTGATGAGTCAGGCGGAGGAATGTGAGAAAACCGGGAAGGAAACGCCAAACAAATCACAGATTTCCATTTTTTCCCCCAGCTTTTTGTGGCGCTGCCAAAACCCCTTCCCACGCAGGCCAATCCCCCTCTTTCCCCTCGCATCCAGAGCTTTTCAGGATCCGTTCCTACCCCGCTCTGACGTGTTCCCTGCAGGATGTGACTCCAGGAACACTCCACAGCTTTTTAAAAGTCACTCAGGAAGCGGGAGCCGGGAAAACAGGAGAGCTGGAGCACCAGCGATCCCTCTCTCCCAGGGCAGGAGATTCCTAGAAACACCCATCAGCCTGGAAATCCCATCCCGGGCAAAAAGCCCTTCCTGGGAAAGCTTGGAAGGCGTCATCAAATCCTCAGTTTTCATTCCAGTGGAGTTCCAGAGCACCTGGAAAAGTGGCCGGGATGGGGTTTGGTGGGGGTTCTCAGCTCCCTGCAAGTCCCAGGGTGCGGCTGGAGAGGGATCCCAGGAATTCCAGGTGGGACTGGTTGGGGACAAGGGGACAGGGAGCAGAGTTTGGAAGCAGAGAGGGGGCAGGGAATGGAGAAGGAAAGCAGGGAGGGGACAGGGAAAAGGGAAGGGACAAGGAACAGAGTTAAGAAGCAGGGAGGGGACAAGGAGCAGAGTTTGGAAGAAGGGAGGGGACAGAGAATAGAGAGGGGAAGCAGAGAGGGGACAGGGAACAGAACTGGGAAGCAGGGAGGGGACAGGGAGCAGAGCTGGAAAAGAGTGTAGGACAGGGAATAGAGTTTGGAAACAGAGAGGGGACAGGGAACAGAACTGGGAAGCAGGGAGGGGACAGGGAGCAGAGCTGGAAAAGAGTGTAGGACAGGGAATAGAGCTGGGAAGCAGGAAGGGGACGCATCCCTTGCTCCCATCCCTGGCACGTGCAGCTCCCTCTGGCAGGACAGACGGACAGCCGCGATGGCCCCGATGGCTCGTGACCCTCTGCCATCCCCTGGGAATGCCACACTGCCTGTCTCTCCCAGGATCCCACCCCTCGGGAATGCGCTCCCCCCCGCTCGGCAGCGAGGCGGGGACTCCCCCCGCTGGCTCGTTCCTGATGGATCCGGCACCAAATCCAAGGAATCAGAGCCCACGAGCCCCTCTGCTCGATATTCACCGCTCTGGAGCAGCACCAGGGGATGGATTTATTTATGGATCATTGGCCGGGAAGTTCACGCTGGGCTCTGCCACTTCCCTAACAAAGGAATGCCACTCCAGGACAGCACAGCTCAGCCAGGTGACAAACACATCCCAGATCCCCGTGGGATTGCATTGGGATTGAGGCAGCAGATGGGAAATCAGGGCTGGAGCCAGACTGGGAACAGCATGTCCAGCACTGGGAATCACCTGGCTTTTCAAACCAGGACAATAATGCAGATTTTATGGAGCGTGGAGCCACGCCAGGAACACCAGGATGGCACTGAGCAGGCAGAGCTCCATGTCCTGCCAGGCTCCAGCCAGGAAATCACTTCAGGAGGCTCCAAATCCATTTCTCCCCCTTCTCCTGGGAGGTCCTGAGGAGGCCTGGATTTAATGCTGCTCTCTCCATGCCCCTGGATCGATCAGCTGTCAGATTTTGGGAGCTGCCATCAATTAGGGAGAGGCTCCTGCTGCATTAAAGCCCCGTGACCATGGTCAGGAGCCCTCCAAGAGCAGCAATTCCTGGCTGTGTTATTGCATTTCCAATAGGAGATTGATCCCTGGGAGGTCACATTTATTCCCAGCATCAAGAATTGGATGAGTGACAGCAAGGGCACTGCAGGGATCTCTGCAATCATCCCAGGAAAAGGGGATGGGGCAGCACATTGTTGGTTTTCCATAGGGACAGGAGGGATGAGGCTCCTCTCCAGGGAGCTGCCAGACTTACAAAGCACAGGATAAAACCACAGATAATTCCTGAAGAGGTGGCAGAAGATGGAGCAGCTCCCATCAAAGCCTGTCCTTCTCCAAAGAACCCATTCCAAATTTTGGGGAGGGCTGGGGAGGTTGGTTCTGGCAGTGCTCAGGCAGTGGAAACTCAAGAGATTCATGATCCAGGGCCTCCTCCTGCCTGGAATGGTGATTCCCCATCACCTGGGATTTTGCAAGGAGTAAAACTGAAAAAAAAAGAAGGAATTGCAGGAAAGGGAAGGATGTGAGGAAGAGCAGGACGGTGCCTTTGCAGAGAGAAAGGTCAGGAATGCCAGACTTTGGGAAGGGTCAAAAGCAATGATTCAGCTCCTTTAAAGAACTCTGTGCCCAGATCCTGATCCAGCTCCAGAGGAAACGTTTCCTGCTTCCACAGGAACACATTCCCAGAGCTCCCAGAGCAGGAGGCAGCAGCACAGGGCTTTTCCCCAAAACAAGGAATTGATTTCAACAATTTCAAGGCAAAACCAGCCTCCTGTTATCCCAGAGAGGCCAGGATCCCAGGAGTCACCTCTGAGCCTCTCCTGCTTTCTCCAGCCTGTGTTTCTGGGCCAAGGAGGAGCTGGCAGGAATGTGGCCAGGCTGGGAATGCTGAGGCCAGGCTGGGTGTGAAGTGTCCTGCAGGGTGCTCGAGCTGCAGCCCAGATCCATTTGCACTCTGCAGGATCCATTCACAGGGACAGCGGGGTCCCCTCAGAGCCAGGGCTGGGATGAGGCTCAGCAGAAATTCCTGCTCTCCTGGAGCTGTGGAGGAGCTTTCCCACGAGGTTGGAGCAGGGTCTCACCAGGATCCATTCCAAGGAGGTGCAGGAGCATCACTCCAGGACGCCAAGGATGTGGATTGGGAATCCCCAGAAGGAGGTGATGAGGCTGTGACAGTGTCACACCAGGACCCAGCAGCTCCTCCCCCCAAAATCCTGACAAAAATGGCTTTTTTAACCCCTCTGTTTCAGAGCTGATCCTGTTTTCTTAACCCTGCGACAGCTCCCTGCCACTCAGGGCTGGTGATTTGCTCTCCAACTCCTCAGCATTCCCTGTGGAGCAGAGCACAGCAGACTTCCCTAATTCCCATTAGCAGCACCATTTGCCTCAGCAGGACCAGCTGAGATCCTGGGGAAGCTGCTGCCCTTGGCTTTCCCCTCTCCCAGGCCAAAACCTCTCTTAAAAGAGCAGAAAAATCCATTCCAATCCCAGGCTTTGAGGCGCCAGAGATAATGGATACATGGCTCCAGGAGATAAAGAATGAAACCTTTCCTCCTCTTCCTCCTCGGGGCTCTTTGTGCCTGCAGCTCCCAGAGCTGGGCAGCCTCTGACCTTGAGTTCCTGCATTAATGCCAGAGCAGGGAAGGAGCAGGGATAGAGCAGGGAGGGAGCAGGGAAGGAGGAGGGAAGGAGCAGGGAGGGAGCAGGGAGAGAGCAGGGAAGGAGCAAGGAGGGAGCAGGGAAGGAGCTGGGAAGGAGGAGGGAGGGAGCAGGGAAGGAGCAGGGAAGNTGCATTAATGCCAGAGCAGGGAAGGAGCAGGGATAGAGCAGGGAGGGAGCAGGGATGGAGCAGGGATGTCACACACAGCACTCAGCCCATCCCCTGGGCTTTCCCTTTCTCCTGGCCTTGCATAATGGCAGCTTTGTCCTCTGCTCCAGTTTGTGGCTTTGTCCCCACAAGATAAGCCCAGAGACAAATGTCACCTGCTGCTCTGACCCCATCAGCTCCAAACAGGTGGAATAATTCCCAGGCACACAGCATCCATCCCTAAACAGGAGAGCTGGGAGAGGCTTCCCAGCTCCCAGCCCTGCCTCGGGGCTGATTTGTCTGGGAAGGACAAGCCCAGAGTCACAAGGAAGCAGCTCTGCCAAGGGCAGAATTCCCAGTGGCTGAACACGATTCCCTGAACACTCCGGGGGGAGACAGGGGACAGCATGGCAGTGCCAGCAGCACTGGGACTTCACTCCCAGAGGAATGTCCCACATATCTGTGCTCAGAGAGGGCTCTGGCTCAGCTGTCACCCAGCTGCCAGGCAGGGGAAGGTGACAAGTGACAAAGAGCTGCCCAGAAGAGCCTCCCAGGCTTGCTCTCCCCAGCAGCCCCAGCTCTGCCAGCAGCAGAATTAATTCAAAGCCATTTCTAAACGAAGGCAAAGCTGTTTTAATTCTGCTGCCCGGCTTTGATTCCTCACAGAAATAAATGGGAATCTTGGATTCAGCTTTCAAGCAGGAGAGGCAGCTGATAAATCACCTGTGCAGGCACAGAGGATTCACCTGGGACAGAGCCACTGCCTGGTAACCAGGAAACAGCCACAGCTCATGGGTGTCACACCTGGTTCCAGGATGATGGGAAGTGTGGAAATCTCAGCTCCCAAGGAAGGCTCAGCTCCCTCATCCCTCTGGGAGAAGCAGCTCCAGCAGCCTCCAACACTCCTGGGATTCCTGGGATGCTTCCTGGAGCATCCCAGGTGTTTAAATTCGCTGCCATCATTAAGGGACAGACAGGAATGTCAGAGCCGGGATGGGTTTGGGGCTTTGGGAGCTTTTGTCTGGATTGAAGGGACTCTCCCTGCAGGAAGAATTGCTCTCCCGAAGCTGTGATTTCTGTCACCTCCCTCCTGACCCTTCCCATTGAACATTCCAGGCTGGCTGGCTCGTTAGGGAAGGGACAGAACGACTCTAGCAGGTTGGGATGGATCCCCAGCAGTGACAACAAAGCTTTGAACGGAGCTCTGAGTGAATCCTGCAGTCCCCATCCCACGTCTGGACCAACCCCGTGACAACTCACTGTGCCACACCGGCAGAGCAGTTTCCTTGACAACATTCCTGGTTTTTTGGTGTTTTTTTTAAGAGAATCCCTGTTTTTCCTCACCCCACTCCACTGACTTTGAGCCCCACGGCCATGTCCCTCACCCCGCCAGGCAGGAGCTGCAGGAACAGCTGGGAAAGTTGGAATTAGCATTAAGCTGAGGATGAGGCAGCTCTCAAAATTCCTTTGGAATTTTCCCTGACAGTATTTCCTTCCCCCTCCATGCTCTCTGCTGAGGGGATGTCAGGAACTGGCAGAGCCACCGTCCCTGGAGGAGTTTCAGCCATGATTAACAAGGTCCAATTGATCAATCAAAGCCTGGACTCCACATCCTCTGACGCCTTTTCCAACATTAATGGAATTCTCTGGCCTTGTCCTCACTGTCCAGGGAGGAGGGAAGGGGAGAAATCCATGGATCATCCCCACCCTGAGCTGCTGCAGCCCTGGCCAGCTCTCCTGGGTCCAACACGCTCCAAAGCTCCTCCATCCCTTGGGATCCATCAAATCCACATTTTTCCCTCCCCTGGGCTGATGTGATGGCAGGAAAGGCTCTGACTCACTCCCTGCCAGCACAGCAGCTGCTCCCTCCCCTCCCTGCCAGGCCTGGAAGGATGGGATTGAAGCATTCCATGGGAACACATCCATCCCATCCCTCAGAAAACCAGGATGCACTCCCAGCACCAGCCAGAATTAGATTTGAACATTTGAATATCTGAATGCTTCCCTCCAGCCCTGACGGGTCCAGGAAAATCCTGCTCACTGCTCAAGCCGTTCGTATTCCCTGCTGGAATCTCCTTTTATTTTTGGGAATTGGAGTGACAATAAATCACCCAGCAGCAGGAGAGGCAGAGTTTGTGGGATTATCCATAGGGATCCCAACCACCCAGTCCAGTCAGCTGGAATAACCACAGAATAACCATGGAATATCCCATCCTCGGGATCCCCTGAGGGAAGGATCTCATCAGGGAAGGATCTCATGCTCAGGGATCCCCTCAGGGAAGGATCCCACCCTCAGGGAAGGATCCCACCCTCGGGATCCCCTCAGGGAAGGATTCCACCCTTGGGATCCCCTCAGGGAAGGATCCCACCCTCAGGGAAGGATCCCACCCTCGGGATCCCCTCAGGGAAGGATTCCAGCTGGCAGCAACTCCCTGCTGCCTGGAAAAGCAGCTGGAGGGAGGACAGAGGGACATCCTGGGAGCAGATTCCCCCTTTCCAGAGGGTGTTCCACATCCCAAATTCCCAGATTCCCCCTTCCCAGAGGGTGTTCCACACCCTGGGACCAGAATCCCTCCCTCCACACGTGTCCAACATCCTGGGACCAAACTCCCTTCTTCCAGAGGNTGGGATCCCCTCAGGGAAGGATCCCACCCTCAGGGAAGGATCCCACCCTCGGGATCCCCTCAGGGAAGGATTCCAGCTGGCAGCAACTCCCTGCTGCCTGGAAAAGCAGCTGGAGGGAGGACAGAGGGACATCCTGGGAGCAGATTCCCCCTTTCCAGAGGGTGTTCCACATCCCAAATTCCCAGATTCCCCCTTCCCAGAGGGTGTTCCACACCCTGGGACCAGAATCCCTTCCTCCACACGTGTCCAACATCCTGGGACCAAACTCCCTTCTTCCAGAGGGTGTCCCACATTCCCTCTCCCCACAGGTATTTCATTTTCTGGGACCAGATTCCTGCCCTCCACAGAGGCAGCACATCCCAAATTCCCTGTCTCCAGAGAATGCCCCACTTTTTGGGACCAGATTCTCCCTTTCCAGAGGCTGTTCCACATCCCAAATTCCCAGATCCCCCTNATTTTTAAAAAAAGAAAAAATAAAGAAAAATAACAAAAAATAAAGAATAAAAACAAAAATAAAGAACAAAAAGAAAAAGAAAGAAAAAAATAAAGAATAAAAATAAAGAAAAAATAATGAAAAAGAAAGAAAAAATAAATAAAAAGAAAAAATGTAAAGAAAAAATAAAGAAAAAAAGAAGAAAAAGAAAGAAAAAAGAAAGAAAAATAAAGGAAAAAATAAAGAAAAAATAAAGAATCTCCCCTGGCAGCCTCCACATTCCCTCAGAGCTGCTCCAAGACACAAAATCCTGACTGGTCACCCCAAAAATTACCTGGTACCAACCACACCCTGGCACGAGGAATCTGCTGCGAAGGGAAGAGCCTGGGAAAACAAACCAAAAACTCCTAAACTTCCTGAGACTCCCAGTTCTCCTGTTGATGTTTCCCAGGTCAGCAGCAGCAGGATCCAGACTGAATTTGTGGCATGAAAAAGTGAAAATTTCACTTATACTTAATTTATTTAGGATTTGAGGTCAGCTAAAACAAGGGAAGGGCTTAAGATTTCACTCCATCCCCCCAAAAAATTGGGTTTTGCAGGGATATTTTAATCTAAATCACCCCTGGAGAGCCCAAAGGAGTTGTGGAAATATTACCTGTTCCATCCTTTGGGATTTCAGGAGGAAATTTCCATTTCCTGGCAGGAATCTCTGAGGTTTCCACTCTGAGGAGTCCCAGGATCGTTTGTGACCCCCAAATCCACCCAAAAACATGGAAACCACTGAGTAATTGACCCCAGAGCTGGGCTGCAAGAGTTAAAATGAGATTAAATGATTTATTATCTTTTATTTTAACTGGGGAAGTGGCCAGCTTGGAGCCTGTGGAATCAGCTGATCCTGAAGGTTCCCCTCCAATTCCAGCCTGGAATTCTCTGAAGTGATTCCTGCAGTTCCTCTGTGCTCATCATCCTTTAATTGCTCCAAAAACAGCATTTTAAGTGATATAAAATTAAAGTGTTATCGCCAATTCCAGCCCCAGCAGCTGGCCTGGATTTTGGTGGGTAAAAAAAAATGATCCAGAGGAAAAAAAAATGAATCCAATCACACAGGAATATCTCAGCTCCAATTAAGGGCCTGCTAATTTTTCTCCTAAATAGCCTTTAAATAGCAGGACATTTCACTTTTAGGCATGGTAATTAAAAAAAAAAATCCAGACATTTGGAAAAACAAACAAGAGTTTGGTGTTAAAAAAACTAAAAAAGAGGAGCTGGAACTTCCAGTCTCCCCTAACAGGGGTTTTATTCTCTCACAGCCAACAGGGACTAAAAATTTGTTCTGGGAATGGGAAAAATCTGATAAGTGTTGGAAATACAACACCCATTTGCAAGCAGGAGATTTCTGTGATGGCAGCAGAGCAAAGCTGATCATTATCAGTGAAAACCCAGGAAAAAAAAAGCACCTGAAATTAATTTAAATCAATTAAAGAGATCAACTTCTGTGAAAAATCCAGGGAAAAAAGCACCTGAAATTATTTAAATGAATTAAATAGATCAACAGCATTCCTGCACTAAGGAAAGAGAAAATATTGGTATTCAGGACCCCAAAATTCCCCTGTTTTCACCCCAAAACAATTCCCCCATTCAGGTGCTGCCAGGTCAAGCCTTGCCCAGAGTTTTGGCAACAGCTCTTGGGAAAGGTCAGAGCTGTTGTTTGGGTTGTTTCAAGGTAAGTTTCCACCTTTTTTTTTTAGTTTTTAAAGAGAAAAAAAGAAGGGAATTGTTCCTGTTTCCCTGTTAAAAACAGCTTTTCCCAGCAGCAATTCCAAACCACGGAGCACAAACTCTTGGAGATAATTAAACCCAGTTAAAGGCGATTATTTACCATTAATGAGCTGCAATAAATGCATCAAGAGGCAGAGCAAAAAGAGATTTTTACTGCAAGAACTTTATTGCACCACGTTCAAGTGCTGAGCCAGGAGTTGTGCCTGTGGCACGTGCGGGGCACAGTGACACCCCCAGCTCGTGGGGACACTGGGACAATCTGCATTTTTCCACTGTTTCCCCCTCAAATTAAGGCTGGATATGATAATTAGGACATTATAAATCAAGAAGGGGATTAGGGGAGCGCGGGGAAGAACATGAAGTTATACACAGAGCATTTAAAATTTGGTTTATTGTTCTTCAGGAGGCCTTGGGGTTTTCCATCCAGTTCAGCACCCTCCCCTCCAATCTGACTTCCAGAATTTTGTCAAATTGGTTTTAAAACCAGGATACCTTTGGCTAAAAATCCCTTTTTTTTTTCCTTTGCAGAAAGGTCCATTTTTATTCGCTCATCAGGCTCTGAGTGTGGGAGGGGAAGGCAAAGGGCAGAATTGGTGATTTCAGCACCATTTCCCTCCCACCCCGGGCATCACCAGCCACTCCCCAGCACAGCACCCACCCCACAAACACTTCCAGATCTCCCTGATCCATGGCAAAATTCGGGAATACTCCACGGGGAGGAGGGAATTCAGCACAAAAACACACACCTGGAGGCAGGGACACACCTGGGAGGGGTTTGGGGAGCTCACCTGAGGGGCTTGACAAGTACTGACATTTTCTGGTTTAATTTATAAAATCTCTCCTGAGGGTTGGAATTCCTAAAGTCCATTCCCTGTGTTCTGGAAAGGCTCCTGCAGGAGCTGGGAAGAGGGAGAAATCCTGGGAAGGGAGGATGAGGGGTTGGGAAGGGATGAGGGACAAGGCCTCACCTGCTGCAGCTACAAACCAACAACCTCCAGAGTAAAATATCCTGAGGGAACAGGGCCCTAAACCTGCATCCAAACCCTTCCAAACCTGGATATTATGGGAAAAAATAATGGATATTATGGAAAATTACCCAGGAAAAAGGTGCAAGATCATCCCTGGAGCAGCCAAAATCAAAAACATGTTTGGTAGAAGCAGCCTGGCCAAAATGGCCTCCGGAAATCCCTTGGTTTATTCCTCGGCAGCCCCACAAAAAGGTCTCCAAAATTCCCAATTTTCAGGGTTTGCTGATGAAGGGTGCCAGGATTTTGGGGTGGAATTTGGGATTCTCCCTCCCAAAAACCCCAATAAAAGAGAAGAAGGCAATCAGAGGTTCTGCTGAGAAAATTTCCCCTCACACCAAGCGAGGCCCTGCCCCCAAAATCCCAATTTCCTGTGCTCAGCAAGGTGGATCCAAACCCTTCCAAAGCTGGGTATTATGGAAAAGAATTATGGATATTATGGAAGAATATCCAGGAAAAGGTGGTCAAAGTAACCCCTGGGGCAGCCAAAATCAAAAACATGTTTGGTAGAAGCAGCCTGGCCAAAATGGCTCCTAAAATACCTTGGTTTATTCCTTGGCAGCCCCACAAAAAGGTCTCCAAAATTCCCAATTTTAGAGGTTTGCTGATGAAGGGTGCCAGGATTTTGGGGTGGAATTTGGGATTCTCCCTCCCAAAAACCCCAATAAAAGAGAAGAAGGCAATCAGAGGTTCTGCTGAGAAAATTTCCCCTCACACCAAGCGAGGCCCTGCCCCCAAAATCCCAATTTCCTGTGCTCAGCAAGGCTGGGAATGTGGACAGCAGCAAAAAGAAAAAAAAATTGGAAAAGAAAAGCCTTTTCCATCTTTCTGACAGAGAAATTAATTTTAAACCCTTGTCTGAATCACCCCTTGCTCACCCAGGACACTTTGGAACATCAGTCTTGTGTGCCAGGATGGATTTTCTGTCTAAAATTAACATTTCAGCTGAATTCTTTGGGGGGGGAAAAAAAAAATCAAACTGACACAGAGATCACACACACACTCCCAAAACCAGATTCACAGAGGGTTTAGGCAGTGAGGTTCCTGTTCAAGCCCCCCAGGAGTCAGAATTCCATGGAAAACATCCCCCAGTCCCTGGGATGTGCCCAAAAATGGGGCTTAAGGCTGTCAGGTGTGCCCAGCCAGCTCCTCCTCGTGTCCCTGCCAGGTTGAAAACAAAAAACAAAAAAAAAAAGTCTCCTTTTTAAAAGAATTCACATCTCAGGAATTCACATTCCTGGCTGGGGGTGCTTTCCTCACCTCCAGGAAATCCTTTCTGCACAAGCCAATGCTCTGCTGCTTTTCCTTAGACATAAAGTTGACTTTATTTCTTTTCTTAAAAAGTTAAAAATACAGAAGGTTCAGAAACTGCTTTTCTCCTTGCAGGTTGCAGCTTAAGGAGAAAACAATCCTTCACTGAAATGTTGCTCTTAATTGGGTTTATTATTATTATTATATGTTTTTTTAATTTTGGGGTTTTTTTTTCTCTCAATCATCATCACCCTTTTTTTTTTAAGGATAGAGGTTGAGGAGCGCTGACTCCACCACTAATTTAATTACTTTTTTTTGGGGTGGGTTTTTTTTTGGGTTTTTTTTTTGTTGGTTTTTTTGGTTTTTTTTTATTCCAGATTCACATTTCCAGGTGCCAAGAGTCCAGAGAAGAGCCCCCTGCTCACTTCTGCCTTCCTTTTGAGATAATTTTTGTTTGTTTGTTTGTTTTTTGTGTTTATTTATTGAACACAGCAGTGACCGTTGGCATCTTTGAAGCGTAATCGCATCTTGGGCCGGTATTTCTCCAGATAAAGCAGCTGTTTGGAATTGAAAGCTCCCCTCCTTTTCCTAAAAAAACACAAGGAAGGTGGATATCAATGGAAAAAGCACCGGTTTTGCTCACTTCAGGCAGATTAATTGGTTTTTAGTTTTAATTTTAATTCATTTAAATGAGTTTTTTAGCGCTAAAAAGCAGAATTTTGGTGGGAATTTGTGTTCCCCCACCCCCGGAATATTCTGATTAAACTCCAGTTTTTTTTTTTTTTTTTGCTTTCATGGAGTGGGAGATTTTATTTCCATGCCTTGGAACAATAAAGGGACAACATCAAGGTCACCCTCCCCAGGTGCTGCTTATCAGCTAAAAGAGACAAAGAGATAAAAGGGTCCCACAAAAAAAAAAAAAAAAAC